>JAQFZC010000252.1:0-62921 GCA_034695205.1 Dicyrtoma fusca | reverse complement strand
ATAAGTACCGAAGCCGAAGTGATGGCAGGACCAGTGAATACCGTTCGTCTCTGATGAGCCACCATTAATTTTTTAAAACCAGATGAATTGGCTTTTAAAACGTATGTTTAAATAATAGCAATGTTTTTTAAAATTGTGCTTTGATTTGGAATTTAAGATTCCTTTCAAAAAGAATTTGCTCATGGTTAGATATAAAATGTGAGAATTTTTAGAATTAATTACGTGGACACTAATCGGACCTGCCTGGTACTTGTCCACTAGGCTTTTTCAATGTGTTTCTTTGGTAGAAGTGGCTTTGAATTGGATATTAGTCAGTAGCCAAGTGACTCTAACTCCAGGTTACAGTGTTGAGTGTCGAGTGTGTGTGCTCTCTCATTATTTCATTTCCATAGATTTTCTTGCTGAGGTAGTCGCAGTTGTTGCTGTTGTTGTTGTTGTTGTTTGCGGTTGATAAAATTACAGCTCATTACTCATTGATTTAGTTCAAACTTGAAACCTACTGTCATGTCATTTCAAAACTCACATTTTTTGACTTGCTTCTCAATTTTTTTTTCTTCCTCATTCTTTTCAACGAAGCAATTTAATACTCTGTCCAGTCATCATATCTCCTATCATCCGTCTCCTCTTGCTTTGTCTTGTCTCTCGCGGGATTTGATTTGGATTATTATCTCTATTGTTTTTACAGGCGCATTTGGGAGGTATAGCTCTGGCTATAATTATATTTGTAAGCTCCTAGTTGCTCTTTGTTCCGTACAAATAGTGCCCTTCAACAATTAATTATGTGCTTGAGTTGTTCATAAATGTATAGTTTAAACTTTAAATGCTCCACACAATACAGGATGATTTGATTTTTCACACATTTGTTTTTTTTATCCAATAAAAAATGGTCTGGATTCTGACTCACAGTCAGGATTGAATCACATATAGTAGCTATAGCGGGGAAATCGTAAAATGCTAACGATAATGATAATATTCCAGTCATTTGTGTATGATATATGTATTCCTTGTAGGCCATTAAATTACAAATGCTACCTATGCACGTAATTACGAACAATTTGTCAGAAGTAATAAAGAAACTATAACTAACCACAAGCATTTACCTCTGCAAATAATTATTATTAAGCGGACTAATCATAATTAACCATGTGGGCTAGCAAATTGTGCTATCTACATTTGAGTAGTACTTATGTACGTATGTAATGCTCTCGATGCCGAGGCTTCCCAAGTGGTTTTAGTGTCAGGTGAGTGAGCATTGTCAGAGGCAGATTGACACGTGTCCACTTTTTATCCCTATGACTTACAACAGAGACGAGAGGCAAGCAGTATTATTACTGCTCATTATATAAATAAAGGTATATACCGCTATATAGATTATTTAGCTATATGCATATCTCTTACAATTATTGTTGCGTCGCTGGCTGTAGAAATCACAGAAAAAATAGGAAAAAACTGGCAGACTTTCTGTCGCTCACTCCATGCCAGTGCCAGGTTGCAGAGTTACTACTCATTTGATTTTATTGTCAATGGCATATAGAAGTATGCCAGTGGGAGTGTAATAGCATAGCCTAAGAATCAAAATAACGTATCTCCAGTATTTTCAAAAATCCCACCTATCAGACTAGTAAATTTCTAACAGGGTAAACAACTGCCATACGTACACCTTGTAAAATTACCTCAATAATAGCATGTTTTTAAAATGGTGCAAAATGTCATTTTTATGTTTTCGAGAATCGCACTATGTCTGTATGTATTCAATTGTCAACTTTTGAAAAAGTGCAAAATGTCATATTTTCATGTTTTTCAAACTGACTTTTCTATATACCTATACACTTAAAAAGCGGGAAATAGCTCATAGGACGTTTAGTATTTCGAGCCGTGATAGTACTTATGAATAGTTGCAATTTATTAATGCTCTTTTTAGAGCAAACGTCATTTTGTTCCTCAAGGTACGATCTGCTGGTTCTATGTATGTGTACAAAATTCAAGACAAGGAGCAAAAAGTGAAACAATGCGTGGCTGTGGCTGTTAATACTAATAAACGTCCATAAAAAATGCAGCTGATGATTTGACGGAAGTATGCAGGGAAGAGAAGTGCTTCTGCTGAGCGAGTGAGTGAATTTAAAAAGTGTGGCTTTGGCAGATGGAGAAATACTTTGCCGGGAGCATATCGCATGGAATTCAAAAATCAAAATCCAAGAGTCAAATAAAGTAGAATAAAATCAAGTAAAGTGGCAGATGCTTCCTTGGCTCTTTGGGGGCCATTCATTACTTACACCCTGGAAAAATTTAGAACATTTCAATTCCTTTTTTTTGCCTTGTACAACGTTCACAATTTGATTATCACATGGTCTTCCAATCTGATCAAAGAATAATTAGTTAGACATCCTTGTTTATGCAGTAATCTAGGTTATTGCATGAAATTTTTAACCCTTCTGAAAGATCGCCCTATCGTTTATTGCCTTTTTAAAAATTCTCTTAGGTATATAATTTAAGTTACACATTTAAACTGCCATAATGATTCTTCTACAATGTGCACATTTGCTCATACGACGTTTTGCAATTTTTAAGACATAAATCCCTGTTCTACCCACAAATTCAAGGCGTGAATGACATTCTATTTATTTTTAAAAAGGCCTAAGTAAACCATTTATGCCTGTTTGAAAGGGCTCGGATCAGCCCTTTGATAAGGTAATATATGGAGGGTCCGCTTGCCTTTGACTTTGACTGTTATTGTACGGTGTGTGGCTGCCTAACTAGCTGAGTTGTTCCAAGTCGTCTTCCTCCTGCTACTGAGGATGACCTTCATGAAAGTTTTTCGCTGATTTTTCTCACCAATTTAATTTTGTGCTCTCCGCTTGGAATTCCTTTCCCACCATAAATATCCTGGATGCCACGTTTCCACTTCAAGTCAACGAGACGCTAGAACAAAAGAATCCTCATTTTCATCACCATTCCCTTCATCGCTGGGAATCTGGAAGTGCAAAGTACATACGCAGCTAACCTCCTTACATGCCCCTTGCACACACACACACACACACACACACACAACCATACACGTTACAATACCGCCTAAGAATGCACACTACATTTTATCAGGGCATTTTGTATTTTCTACTAACTAAGCTCCCGGTTTCAAATTAACGTGAAGACGCTTCCCAAGAAACATAGGCATTTACACAAATATATTAAAATTATGTACATGTGTCTTGAGCCATGTAAACACACCCATTCTTAAATGCTCATAAAAAATAAGAACTCATGTAGGCAGGCTATCGTGGCTTCCATTTGTATTCATATGCATCCCTATGTACCTACGGTAATGTGCATTTAGCCTTGTAACACGAGTCAAACTTATGTTAGTTAGTAAACTTTTATCACTATCTGTGTGAGAAGGAGGGCTGCTGGAGAGCGAGATGTTGATATTCTTAGCGAATAAGTATGCACGTTCTGCATAGCACTCTTTGTAGTTCAAGGGAAAGTTCCAAAGGGCACTTGAACAAATTACGTGGGGTTCGAAGCTTGTTTAAAGGCTTCCTTTCCATCTTCCAAACGAGAAAAAATGTACTATCTGTACTGGTAATCAAGCTAATAATTGATGTTCAAAAGTGTAAAGTGCTTTTTAAATCGCTCAAAAAATGTATTACTAAAAGATTTACACCCGATTCCAACTTTAACTTCTCTAATGACGTCATAATTGAAAGACCCCGTAGCATGGAGTCGGGCAGTTAGGATGCCGCTGTATTGATGAAGTTTACGTATGTATGTAGGACAAGTACCGTTTGGTTTTCGGTTTGTTTCCAGTGCAATGCACGTTGAACTTGGAGTCCGGAGGAAGGGACCTCGCACATACAGCCTCGTTCTATGCATTTAGGCTAAAACACCTCTTTCAAAAATAGGAAAAGGGGATAAAGCTAATGTGAAGAAGTGCAATTGATACAGTTCAGCATCTTAGAGAAACGTACAATAGGATAGGATTCAGGCCTTTTAGAAAGGTGTTAATCCCACAATTAAGCCCTTATAAAAGTGAAAAAAGTATTACTACACAGTTTGTAGAAGTGCCAAATGTTCTATTTAGCGTCTACAAAACATGTACATAAAACATTGTGTGAGCGTTTCAAAAAAGCCGAATCCGAAACGCACAAACTTTTGGAAAGGGCAAAACATGGATTGCACAGTTTTGAAATATTAAATAAACCAATTTTGGAACAGGATTAAGACAAAGCATACAATATACAAAACCAAACATACAACGACACATTTTTTCAAAGTTTAAAAAGATATGATTAATGAGTATTATTTTTGAACATTCTAAACGCCGTCCAAAAATTGATAATTTTGATTTTCTTCCTTCAATGGCGTCAGAACTGAAATGTGCCCCTGACTTTGCTACCGCTGTTGATGTTGGATTGGATTATTCGATTGCAACTGTGTTTGGCTTTGGCTATAGTAGTGCATAGACGTGGTGCTGGAGCATGTAGCTATAGGTATACTCACCGGAATTCCTGTCAGTCCCGGACAAAGTTCACGTCCCTCTCATGAAACTAACGAAATTAAATGTTTCGCTCTATTGGTTTCTAATTAGTCCAATGTAATGCCACGCCATGCTCCAAATCTGCTATGCCCCATCTATGCCCTTCCCTATACTCATATCTATACCTATACCCCCTTCTTCCTTCTGCATCTCCGTTCCAAGAGGTAAAGACGCTGGTGCTATCAGCTCAGCTATCACTCCCCTTCCTTCCCTTCCTTCTCCAGTGGATTTGATTGGGAGCAGACCCAAAAGAGATCCAGCCAAGACCCGCACCCACCAAATGTAATGCTAAAACAAAGGCCCACACCACGGAGCACACACACACACAAACTATACGGCAGTCAACTTCAACTTTTGAGAGGATTTTCCTGGACGGCTAGAGAGATACGGACTGAGACGAACGAAGGAGCATATCTTGTTGATACAAATTACATTTCCTATTTAGTTATCTCACTCATCTATTCTTTCCCTGGCTTCTCCCATTTCATTCACTTCCACGGCACGGCCAACATTCTATTTTATAGTACAGCAGGGTGCACTGAGACTGGAAGACTGAAGCTTACATAGGTTAGGGATGTGTAATTATGGACTGACTGTGTGAAATATGAAATAGATACCCATCTACTGCCATGGCATAGCTACGAGATAGCAACATATATATAATTACAAAATAGAGAAACCTTGTATATCTTGGGGTAGGGCGGGGATTTTTTAATTCAATTTGTATACTAACTTTGTCTTATTCTTATTTTTAGTCTCTTCCGCCGAAAAATAGGCTCTATATGTTTCCGCGTCTATTGATCATAACTTTAGCGATATTAGCCATTGTATGGCATCTAGATGGTAGCTATGAAGTATGAAGTCAATCTTATTTTCCAGTTCAATCCTTGCGTATAATGAGAGTGTAGATAAAAGCATTGTAAAGGGTATCTCTCAAATATGATGTCATAGCAATGCAATATGGCAAGGTTTGGAAATGCTAATGCCACGTTCTTTTTTCGATTGAAAAAGTGTATTAATCATGTTTAAGGAATTTTCAAGTCGTTAATGTGAAGTTTTCCCATTTTCGAATGATTGTAGATTCAGGATTTACAACTTTTGTTTAGATGTTAACACCACTTTTTGCTTTGTTCGAAAGATTCCAGACTCAGGATTTACAACTCTTAGAGGTATTATATACTATCACGTTTTGCCTTGTTCGAAAGACTGTAGAATGCAAATCAAGATTTGCATCTTTTAGAAATGTTGATATATACCTACCACCTTTTGCTTTTTCGAAAAAGTGTTATATCGTATTTTACTACTGCAACTGTCTAAAATGTTACTATCATGTTTTGCCTTTGTTTAAAAATGTAATTTCGTTTGTTGAGCTATTTAGAAATGACTCGTTTGCCCCAAGTTGTACAACGTCATATTTGTAAGGTCCCTAGGAAGTACTACATGTACGCGTAACTGTAGCCATACACTGTAGCCTATAGAATTAGAATGCAGTGAGTTACGTGAATACATTAGCATTTTACAAAATTACTCCGTTGGAATAAAGCTACTAAATGCGGGACAGCCATTTCGTACATGGGAGGGACATAGTCAATCAATCTGCCTACTTAAATACTTAATCTTAATACTCAGTTAGTAACACTTTCCCTAGACAGACTTACAACTGTATTGGATACACCTACTCTGCATACCTACATGATTATATGCAGATCCTGGCAAATATGTATTGCATGTAACTATCAGGACGATATACATAAGCAAGTCTCCCAACGAGGATGCACGAGGCTCATCAACAAAAATTAGTTTAAACATTTCACATCTTAACTAATCCCACATAAGCTCACCTACAAACTACAACCAACAAAATACATGGAGGAAAGTCAAAGTCAAAGTCATGGCACAGCGATGGGAAATTCCGACGAATGTAACGTTGCTCCATATAGTATTCCGTTTTATACAATTAAATTAGGTTTCATGTAATTATTTTCGTATATCTATACAGATTATATCTTCGATATAAGGAGCTCTTTACATATTACGTATTACGATAAGTTTTGAGAAAAGTCCTTCCAAAATACAAAACTACTGTCACTACAACTTCTCCTAATTGTAAGTGGAGTTGCTTCCTATTCGGAAGTGGCAAACCATGGAGAGAAGTCTGTACAAAAGTGTTTATTCTACAAATCAACTTTTTCAAAAAGCTCAAAACTAGAAATCAATATTTTCAAAAACAGTCATGACTAGTAATTAGCACTTTCAAATTGGTCAAATCTAGAAATTAGTTTCCAAAAAATGACAAAGCCTATTAATTAATACTTTCAAAAACGTCAAAACTAAAAACTAGAAATCAACATTTTTAAAAACACTTAATTAACGCTTATTATTAATTATACCCGCAGTACCTACTATTCTAAATCCATGCCTGAGGAGGATATGCTTGAACTTGTAAATGTATTGACGGTAAAAGAGTGTGTGTGTTATGGTAATACTCCGTGATGTTTACTTTTAAGTATTTAAAAGGGCTATGTAATGTACAATTTTTAAATTACTTATATGTACAAACTACTGCTTTTAGAACAAGATCTAGCTAGCTGCAGACCAAACAACCGGTCGTTTCCTACAGACATGCTTCAACTTCTTTTACCCGCTTCTCATTTGAATACCGTGCTTTGCGTTAGTGGAATCTTATGCCAGATATTCCTGGTATTGGCTTAGGTAAACATCTGTAAATACCTTTAAGAAAGGTATCTGTAAGCACATTGTACAGTGTAGAAACAGTGACAGTAATATATTTCTCTGCCCTCCTTGACCCATGTATATGTTCCCGCTAACTATATAATAATGACTGAAACGATCCTTGACTGTATTGAATTAACGAATTATTTCGTGTACTATAGTATCCGTTATTGGAAAACAATGCTATGCATTGTATAACCTGATACTCTAATAAAGCCGAATAAAATAAAATAATAAAATATAACACTCAAAACCAGTAACTGACACTTTCGAAAATATTAAAAACCGAAATTAGTACTTTCAAAAATATATAACACTGAATATATTCCCGTTTCGGATCTTCGACAATTTTACTTTAAAGATACGATGCAGTGAACCTTGGAGGTTATATTTTTGCATTTTAAAATAGCAACTAATATTTTCATACAGGTACGAGAAATGGAGTGAATAAGACTTGGATTTTCACAAAAGCAGAACCCCATAACTACATTGTACATGCTTAGAAATAGTAAGGGTAGGTATACTGATGTCTTCGAGAAAGAGTAAATACGATAATCACCTTTAGGGACGTTAAAAACTGTATTTATACACTTTCAGAAAACGTAAAAGTACCTTAGCATTTCCGCAACAAGCTCCAACATTAAATTAAATTAACAATAATGAACGCTAATGCATAATGGGAAAGAGACAAATACTAAGTCTTAGGTTCGTCTGAATTTGAATATAGTTTGAGAGATGAGTTTTTATGGGAGACTTTGCCCATTGAAGCGGATGCTTAAATCTGTTAGCACTACTTCTCTGGGCATTTGGAAATTGATACATGATTTGACTTGAGCTGGTTGGTCTGGTCTGGTCATGTTTTGTTTATGAACGCTAGTAATATTCCACTTCCATTGGGTTGCATACGTTCTGGAGAGATATCTTGTTTCTCGAACTCGTTTCCCTTCTTGTTCTTGCTCTTGTTCACGTCTGTATTTGGAAATGATATTTATTATCTTGGACCCTTCCATGTTAATTCATGCAAACAATTATCCTTCCAGAGACGGAGAGAGAAACGAAAACGACGAATCCTAATTCTCCCTTCAGTCCTCAACTTATATGCGTAAGCATATCTCATCTTATCATCTGCATAACACTTACTCTTAGGCCTCTTCACACATGCCGTTATAGTCGGTACTATAGTGATGGTACTAGAACTGGTAGGAAGTGCACAGCCGATCTGGGTAAAAGTATAGAGACAGTGAATAATAATGGGGGGCCTTGCAAATATGATATGATCCGGGTCAATATTTGTATGCGTTGCAGCATTGGTCTCAACTCTAAAAAATTTCAAATCTTTAGATTTGCGTCGTAAAAACTGTAAAACAAGTAAAAATAAAAGAAAATTTTCAAACCATTAAAACTAACAATTGTGTGGTTTAGACAGTGCAAATAACAATACATACATTTTCCGAAATTGCAACCCGTAACAAACAAGTTTCTAAAGAGTGTAAATAATAATAAATACGCTTTCCAAACATGCAAATAATAACAAAGTTGCCCAAACCGAAGTACATAAATGCGAATTGCAAACGGTTAACAACAAAAATTGTGCAAATGACACATAGCAAGTAAGGAGTCCCTTAAAACTTTCAAAATGTAATAATATTTCAAACAATTTTTGAAAGGTCCAAATCATAGAATTATGAGCCGCTCTGAGAATTTGTCGAACCTAACAATCTGGTATTTGGCCAAACCCAAGGAAATGATTTTCTCACACGTAATAGTTGATTAGCCCTCAAGGTACACGGACAGATTTGTTAAATGGAGAAGGAGGATTTGGTATGACCAAATGAGGAAGGGAGACCCGAGTGTAATCTCTAATTGAGTTTCTCACTTGAGATTAAATTACAGAACGCAATTACGCTGCATTACATTACACTGCACTGCGCTAAGCATGTCCATGTCACCATTCAGCATAGTGCACCTTCTCCTTTGGCTTTCTTGTTCTGTCGTGTCCTGTCCTCTTCCTCCTTTGTAACTCCATGTCATCCATCTAATTTTGATATCAATTTCCATTTTCAGCTCCATATTCTCAGTCTTTCAGTCTTTGGCTCACAATTAGTCCAAGTTTTTCGTTTCAGCTTTTATGGTTCGTCTGGACCGGGACTGGTAGTACAGAGTATAAATGTACAAACAAATGATATAGTGTATAAGATGGACCACTATTATTCACTGGCAGCAGTACTGGCAGCGAACTGATATTCAGTTGAAGTTGAATTAATTACCTCTGCATTTGTACCATAATATATTAAATGCATACATTCCTTGTTTTACTTTTTAAGTTTTTAAAATGCATCGTAAAATAGCCTCAAAAGGGTCTAATTAAATCTCGCCAATTAACTAAACATACTAATGAGGTGTAATCATACAGTATTGGCATTCGTCTTGGAAAAAAGTAATATGCATTTTCCAAACAAGCAAATTACTGTGTTCTGATTGACGTACTTTTTAAAAGGGAAAAACGTTCTAATTAAGCCGTTTTAAAAATATTATACAATTCCTGGTTAATTATTGTTGGCTGGTAGAACGGAGAAGAGTCTTTCGACTTTCGGCGTTAGATGGTTAGAAAAATAAGAATTGTGTATGTACATCTTTTTTTAACCTTTTCGAAACGGTACTATTTCTAGCTTTACATCTTTTTGAAATTGTTTATTTCTTTTTTTGACACTTTTGAAAGTGTTAATTTCTTGTTTTGCACCTTTTTGAACATGTTCATTTCTTGTTTTTGGCCTTCTTGAAAGTGTTAATATATTGCTTTGACCCTTTTGAATATGTTCATTTCTAATTTTTACCTCTTTGATAGTTTAGTTTCTGGTTTTGACTGCTTTTGAAAATGTTATTTCTTGTTTTGATCGTTTTGAAAGAGTCAATTTCTATAATAAGGCACTTTTCTAAGGCATTCTTTCCATGGTTTCCCAGTTGGGAATAGGTAGGAGGAACTATTATTTTACTACTTTTCACAAATTTTTCAACATTTGTGTTATTAGCAAAGTATTAGCATTATTTTTCTAAAAAATGGTAATTAGCAATAATGATGTTGCCATCTAATTACTGATGTCACTGATGTTGGATGTTATTTACCTACACACTTGGGAACTTTTCATAATTACACGTAGCCTGTTGTGATTCAAAGTCTTCAATTTTTTTTTCACACGATATTTGTCTGTAGGCACATGAGGACACATTATCTGCAGTTGAACTTGGCTTTTTCAAGTTGGGATTTGAATTATATTTTGGCTGCACATTAATCATGAACACGTCCAAGGTTCTGCGCTATTGACCACGCACTGTATTGACTGTATCCTGTAGACCAGTCATAGTGTGCTAATGGAGTACACTTTATGACAGTGCATAGTATACACGGATATATTTGTATATATATACCAGGTAGTATTAAGTTAATTTAGTGCTGACTGCCATCCCTATATCTACAGTATGCATGGAGAAGCGTTACGGGGACAGGGTCAGTGCTAAATGACGAATGCCGATGGGTGTGTCCTTCCCTTTCAACTGCTACGACTCAACTCATACTAATTCATACTCTGTATTCTAAGTGAAGATATCACTTTTTAGAAGCTAGGCTCAAAGCCCGTACAAATTAAACTCTTCCTTAAATTAAATACTCAAGAAAGACACCCTTGATAAGAATACAGTCTGACTTGGGAAGCAAAGTGACGTTTTTTTGGAACGTTTCTTCAAGGCAGCCAGGCACTAACGATTTGGATCTACTGGCATACGATGCACTGTAAAATATTGAGTTTTGCCCCTTTTAAAAAAGTGCGCATTAAAAAGATAAAAGATGCATCATTTTGCTTATCAAGTCACTAGAACCATTCATTCGCCTCCAAGTTCAAGTGGATGTGGATGGTGATTTGCATGGAGGAATAGTTCTTTACATTAATTTTCTTTTTACACTCACCTGACAATGAGCTAATAATTGGTTTTTCATTTTTGACTTTTGATTTTTATTTGGGCTCAATACAATTTCTCCATCCCATACTCGTCATCTCTCCCTCCTCATCCCTTGTAACGCTGCACTCCTGCATTGTTCCTCAATTAATAGTTTGTTTCCTTGCTATGCTGCAGCAGCACTGAACTGCCGTTGAGCCTCCTACGCTCATAATTTCCTAATTTCCTCGTCCATAATTAAAAAGGTTTGCTGAGACGGAATTGTGTAGAGGGGATTGTAACTAATCGTCAGATGGAAATATAATGCAGAGGTGAAAACACAATGGGATGAAAGGGACGGACAAAAGGGTGTTGTTTGGTTTGGGAACGTACAGCTAATATTTCCATGTCGTTAGTATTAATAATAACTTAATTTATATTTATGCTCTCTTCCCAGAAAGACTGAGACAGGACAGGAAGGAGTATATCTGGAGTATATTATATACTTTAGTTAAATGCTGAATATATACAAGCTATATATACTAGTAGCATATAGGCATTTAGGCATTGTAGAATGGAATCCCCTTCAAAGTGTTCAAAGACATTACAGCTACATATGCTCAAATACTGACACTCAACACTCACTCAACGTAAACTCATTTTACTACTAAATTGTCAGTTTCACTTTTTTAATTGATTTTTTTTCACATACCGTAAATCTTATATTGGTTAACCGGCTCACACTCAGGGAGTCCTGTTTTAGTCCTTTTCAGAAATTTTAGCTTTTAAAATAATATACTTAAATTAATGCTTTGAAAAATCCTTTTATGGAAACCCATTTAATTATTGTCTTTAAAATTGCACATTTTATAATTAGTAACAACTTGACCGAAGCATTTTTGTAAATTGTTCGTTTTTGAAAAGTACTTTCATCCTAAAATTAATACTTGGAGAAAGTTGGTGAGGAACTAAGTAATAATTATCGTTTTCAAATTTATTGATTTGATTAAAAATAGCCTTTTGGGAAAATGCTTTTAGGAAATTATGGAGCTTGAGGAAAGTGCGTTTGAGGAAACTAACTGAATTGCCAAAGCAATTGCATAATAACTCACATTTTAAAAGGTAATTTTAGCTACAATTAGTCATCATTTTGAAAGTTTTTATGCCCACATTTATTACTACTGTGGAAATACAGTGGACTTTATTGGTTCCTTCTTTATGTACACAGAAAAAGTTTTGTCGGTTGAGAGGCAAAATGGGTTACATCCAAATAAAAGTAAAAGCAAAACCTAAACATACAATGTGGATGTGCACCCTACTTTGCTTTTACTCGTTTTTATGGATGGTAATCCATTTCGACTCTTAAACGACGCGACGGTTTGCTTGCAATACTGATAGAAATTGCCCCTTCGAATGTATATACACGTATTTCCAAATGGCAGTATTAGTAAATAGAGCATCCAGGACCCAGTATATTATAGGCATTAGCATCATTTGAAGCTAATCCGGGATTTACGGTATTCTCCGACGGGCTGTTGGAAATATAGACTTGTGTGTGTGTGTGTGTAGAATAAGAGTAAGCAGGAGAGAAGAGAATAGAATTGAAGGGAAGAGACGCCCTGTTTGGAGTAAAGACGTAGTAGGAAGAAATAGTTGGTAATGTTTGGAAATTGAAGTTGAAAACTTTTACGCTGACTACATGGAAAATGCTGAGCAGAAATGGAAAAGTGTACAACACACACACACACACCGGAGGAGACAAGACAAGGGAAGACAAGAGAGGACAGGAGAGCAGTAAGCAAGTAAGTGAAGACAGCCAGCAAGGAGAGAGCACTACAGTCAGCAAAGGAGACAGGGGGCCTCTCATTTCTTACCTCAGAGACAAAATCGCCTGGGTTCGTAATTCACTTTGAGTTTATGCTACGTCGATTTGCCTCAATAGTCAAATCCCAACAGCATTTTTTGAAAATTCGGCCCAATTAGTTTACAAATATAGTTTTTACAGTCTTACTGACCTAAAGGGCAATTTTTAACAATTTAAAAATTTCCTTTGCAAATTGGAACTAAAATATTGCAACCCTACGTGATATTTGGGATGCCCCGGGAGCCCAAGTGAGCCGAAGGGAGACAGTGCATGGAGGGAGGGAGACGGAGCGAGTGGCCAGTGACTGGGATTTCCACTGACTTGTAGACTTGGCCTGGGATGTGAAGGGCAGGGAAGGGAAGACGCTGGCGAGAGGAAGTTTGCAATTAATCAACAGTTAATGAATGACCCAGCCCAACTTGTCACTTGCTTATTTCGCCGTCCATTCCAAATTCATGGTCCAATCTCTCCCTATACAGCTATCCGTCTATATCCAGCCAGAGCTATAGGCATAGCTATGTATATCCAATAGCACAATACAATGCAATGCAATGCAGAGCCAAATACGAAAGCCAAAACCAAAACCAAACCAATACAATGTTCAATGTTCAGAGTATTTCTTTTCTTATTTTTTTGTTCTCCTCCCGGTTTTCCCAGCTCCATTACTACGCGTATATATGGCTCATGTGAATATGTGTCTGAGGACTGCTATAGCTATGCGTAGGGAAATACGTATAGTCAAATGTGTTTATACTGATACAGTGAAGGGAACATCTCTATCTGGGAATTTCTACACAATCTTGTCTGTCTTTTTGACTATTTCCATCTCTATTCACTGGGGTCTAGTCTCCTCTCCTCTGTTCCCTTGTCTTGACTTGTCTGGCGGCATCGGCAGTGACGTCCGTATAATGTAAAACACTATATAATATCAATTCTATAGTATACATACATCTATATTTGTAACCCAGTCCAATCATCACATTGAAATGCGATTCATACAAAAAACAAGGGGAAATCATGCCATGCCATGCCATCTCTATGTACATACACGCACAAACAAATCCTCTCGAAAACAGCAGCTTGGGAAACAACAACAGGTTTCCATAGTTTTGAGCACGTATAATTGTTTAGGTAATTAAGTGACTGCATTTTAAATTCAAGAATCCCTCCAATATATAATTATACACAACCTGCAACTTAAAAATTTTTTAATTGAATGCTGCAATTAAAGGAAACTATTACAGTTTACTAAAAAGCTACTATTTACAGTCCATCAATGTTAGCTGCTCTGTAATTTTCCCTCCGCTTACAATTAAGTACATATAGGTATGCAGTTTCTCATAGATTTAAATATGAACTGCCTTTGAAGTAAATATTAGAGAATCTAGCAGTGTTTTATACATAGAAGTAGTATGAAGATCTAGTATTTCTATGTACCTACAATATATGCTGTGAATTTGACGAGCCTTTTTACACAAAAATCGTAAACACTGGGAGCGTTTTCCCAAACTCTACGTTTTTAAAAGTGTATTTTCAATTTGCATTTGACAATTTTGAAAATGTCTTTTTACAAAATGCCATTCCAAAAAGTGTACTGGTAAAAATACCGTTTTAAAAAAAGGATGTTCAAAACTTCTGCTGGGAAGTTTTAAAAATAATTCTAAAATTTTGAGGACCCAAACTGCCTTTTGAAAAATGTCATTTGTTTTAAAAATTTTAGTCTTATATTTTGGCTACACCTGATAGTAAACTGCTACAAATAGTAAAACAGTGCTTCAGTTCTTCCATCTTTATTGTTGGACAAAAAGAGCAGTTTTGAAGATTTCCTGTAATTTCTTTAAATACGGCACTTGACTCAAGTACTGTAAATGAATGTCATTTATGCGGTCGTTATCTGTAGTGCTTACAGCAGTCTGAAAGCCCCATCACAGTTCATTCTTTCAATGTTTTATAAATATGTGAGGATGGAACTCTGTTGGACTTTTGATTGAACAATTTTTGTTTTGTCTTGACTACGATTTTGATTTGGGCACGTGGATCAGAATGGAAGTGGTATGTATATCAGCGGATAGACAGCCCACCCAAGTCCAATTCAATGGCAATAACCATCCTGATCCAATTCTATTGAATTGCTTCCTATCGTATTTGCTTTTATTTCGTTTGATTTGACTTAATTTCCATATCTATAGCTCTTTGATGTTCTTCCCTTTGTCTTCACTTTGCCCTTTCCCTGCTCGAGTGGAATTAATTTCATTTTAAAGTAGATTCCACGCGAATTTCAAATTCGAAAGTGGAATTCTATTACTCTCTACATTTTTCGAATTTCTTTTTGGACTTTGAATTGAAAAATGAATTGAGCGGAGCCATTACTGACTGATCATGTGCTCAAATAAACTCCTTTAGGACACCAGGAGGTAGCCAAACAACTGCATTACGGGTGCGTGAACCTGCCGAAGTCAATAAATCTTTCATGGGTAAATACATTTTTTTAGACGCATTATTGTAGTGGCTTTGACACGGCAGAGCAGATTGAATTTTGACTTGACTCGAAGTTTCGAAGAAAATAAAACGCATGCCCCGGATTTCAAATTTGATGAAGGAAACGAGAAAAAAACGCAAGCAAATTGAAGGAAATGCCAAACAAGAAAGAGATATCCGTAGTCATTACTGTGGCCGTAATTCAACATTTATTCATAGTACCTACATACATAGTTATACGTAGGTAATTGTGTACAATTGTATATTTATATAGTGCACTGTCCATATTCTGAAAGACGTTGATAATGACCATGCGATGGTGGAGCTTTTTAGGCTGAGCTATACTGCGCCGTAGTAACATATAGGTAATGAAAAATATGTCGTGTTTGTAATTATTGATGAGACGACGTCCGTCCGTGGACGTAATTCTCTTGCCTGGATATCCAGCGGAGATAATGTGTGAGAGAGAAAGTTAATAAAGTTCCAGCTATGTCCAGTCGTCCAAGGGACCGTCCATAAAATAAAAGAGTACAATTTTCCCTTTAATTTGAAAAAGCGTAAAAACCCCTTTTTTATTCCCCCCCTTAACCCTTGATATAATTTCTGGGATTTTGAGAAATGTGTCGAGGTAATAGTTGTACAGCCCACGACGTCCAGGCAGCCATTCCGTTGAGTCATGGACAAAGTAAAATGTGCTGACGTGGGTGTGTCTTGTTTTAGAATTCAGCATTCCACTTTCTCTCCCTTTCACTTTTCTGTGTACCCAAGCTGAGCATTAAAACTCTCTGTAAAAGTAAAATAGCCAACGTATCAATGTATACCAATAATTAAGCAGGGAGATATATTATCTATTTCCTTTTGTGTCTTTCTCATATTTACACACTACTCAGCCATTTCATTTTCATTTGCTAGGACCGTATACATAGGCAGACTAGGACTAACTGAGGGGTCTAGATATCCTATTTCGCACCTACTCAGACTTCAGACGGAACGATACGCATTACTTTATCAGTTTTTATCACTCTGTTTGAGTTGTGTGGGCTCCGCTTTTTCCCTTTCTGTCTCCTTTTCATGGCGTGGCTTAAGGGGCAAAAGGACCTATGTGCTATAAATGTTAATATTAAAGTTACAGTAATAAGATTATAAATCACAAAATTTGAATATGTGCAGTCAATGTGTTTTCGCAAAGGCACACTGACTTTTAATTTCATTTAATTAACTAAGTAGTATGCTTGCTTGTTTGTAAAATGTATATTTTTAACGATAGATTGTTTGAGCGTACATTTGTAAGCAATAGTAAAAATATTCTATAATCATTCTAAACATTGGTGAAAGTGCTATTTCTCGTAAGCTAGAATATTTGATGATACATTGTTTTGCTTCTTACAACATTTTGCTTGCAGACTACGAATTTAGTTTGGTTTCACGCTTTCGGCAGTCAACTGTATTCGAACAGCGAGGGTCGGATGGATTGAGAAATAGACAGACGGCGGACAGATAGGCAGAGCGAGAGAGAGAGAGAGAGAGAGAGAGTTGTTGGACAAATAAGATGATTATGTGAAATTTAATGTGGTTTATTGAATGCGACGTCATGGATGGAGAGATCCACATCACATCTTTATCCCAGCATCCACTTTCACACTTCACACATGCAGGCAGACAGACAGACACATATACTCTAATATTTCACGATTTCAGTCCTTCGTGTCCTTTCTGCAATTTCACCAATGCTCGATGAACACGGTATCCTGCCTATTTCCATTTATGTATGCGATTCATATCTATATTTATATATATTTGTTTGAGCGTGAGTTGAGGAATATTTTGGGGCTTGAATTGAAAAGAAGGGAAAGCAGAGGAAAATGATGGAGGAGTTGGAGAGAAGTGAAGAGAAGGGATAAAATAGAAAAAGAGCCGGGAGGAAGGAGATACAAATAGAAAATAGTGAAAATAGGGAAATACAAGTACCAGCAATAACTAAAGCTAAGCCATAGGAAAGCAAAGGGAAAATATAGATTCCGTAGATTGTGTATAGATTGTACAGAATTCGATTCGGTTTCCCTTTTCCCTTTTTAGTTTCAGCGACGGCGGCGGTACACATAATTTATATAGGGGCAACTACGCCATTTTGCACTAATAGTAGAATTGAGGAAGAAGAATTCCATTTTATAATAAATTATAAACATAGCTTGGGCTTTGCAGCTTTGAACAGCTACGCTGTCATTTTAAGCAATAAATCAATCTCATGGCAAAATAGTAGAAACATAGCTTTAAAAAAATAGATTCTTTACAAACAAAAGCTAGATTAGAAGGTAAGATTTTGCAAAATTTGTGGGAATTTTCCAATCTAACTAAAGTGACTTGTAACAATTTTTTCGTTTTTAAAATAGTAAAAAGATTTAAGAGAAAGAAATATATCTTGTTACAGAAGCGTGGCCTATGTGGCTGGCTACGCCTCTACTTTCTCTTTCTCTTTCAGTTGAATAGCAACCGTGTTTGGTTGGGATAGAAACAGAAAGCGCGAGTGAAAGTGAGAGTGAAAGTAGTGAGGGGCATTAGCTTTACATTCCACAGTAAACTTGTCAGGCTTGTCGATGTGTTTCTGTTCTTCCTGACTGAAGCTAGATCTAGATCTATCTCTGTAGGTATGGTGGGTCTATATAGACTACTCTATGTACTATACAAGTACTCTCCCGTATAGATGTAAGCTGGCTGCTGAGATGCTGTTGGAGAAACAAACAAACCAACGAAGCAGCCAAATCGAATTCTCAAGAGTTTATCATGAGGTTGGTGGAGAAAAGTAAAACTAATACTACGAGTCCGGATATTGCGAATTTTACACAGCTTCAATTTTCTCTCGCTTTCAATCTTACCTAAAGCCAACCCAAAGGATGAGCGAGAGAGAGCAAGAGAGAGCGTGCACAGGGAAGGGTAATAAGCGTAGGAGGAACAAGAGGAAGAACTGTATACTTTATTAGCAACTACCACTCCTTGTTTGTATATTTCTTATTGGCTGTGAAATGAAATTCAGCTCAACTCTAAACTTTTACTTTCTCTTCCAACAAAACCAAACCCAACCAAACTCAGTCAGGAAAAGCCAAGTTAATAATGCCAGAAACCAAAAACAGACCAAGAGCTTAACTTTTACTTTTACCCAAACATCAGCACTCCCCGTTTTCCTTTACAAAATGTTTAAGATATTTTTAGAAAGGTATTGCTTTCTTTTCAGCTAATGATTTTCTGTTTTTAATCAAAATTTTTTTGATTTGGCTCACTTTGGTTGGTGTGAAAGTATTGATCGCGTTCAGCTTAGTACGGATAAATCAAAAGAGAAAGCCAAGTATTTCAAAAATATACCATGCAAACGGTAGCAGTAACCCCTTTGCAAAATAGTAAAACGTAATATATGTTTTTAAAAGAGCACGTCTCTATATTTTGCCACTTTTAAACAACAAGCTACGTATAATTTCTATCCTTTTTTCAAAACCAAAACCGTCTACATACAAGCTTTTGGTATCAAAATATAACAAGATGGGCGCATTTTATAGGGCCTGTAGTTTTGCAGTACATTATTTCCTGCAAGCTTTCTCTTGTTTCTAGCTAATGGAGTATTTGATGAGTCAGTGGAGTGACAGTAAAGCATTTTATT
Source organism: Dicyrtoma fusca (assembly GCA_034695205.1). Taxonomy (NCBI): domain Eukaryota; kingdom Metazoa; phylum Arthropoda; class Collembola; order Symphypleona; family Dicyrtomidae; genus Dicyrtoma; species Dicyrtoma fusca. Next base: position 43,736 of record JAQFZC010000252.1, on the reverse strand, counting down.
TGCATTGAACGTGCTCCTGCAATTCTTTCTCTGTCGTAAAAAAGAAGAAAGCAAGAAAGACAAAGTCCAGTGTGGGAAGCCCAGAGAAAGTAGGAAAATATAAAAAGTATTTGGGTTCACGTTCAAGTTAAATGGTGAAGTAGAGAAAGTAAAGGGATACTAGTCCTGAAAGTTTTTCGTGGTTTTCAATTACCTTAGTTTAGTTTATCTCTAGTTCAGGTATTTTTCCTTTTCTTGTCCGTTTTCTATGCTGTATCGTTGAGAACCTTGCTTGTAGCGTGGTCGAGATTGATGCATGTAAAATAATAAAGTGCTTGGGTATACGACAGTTGAAAGTTCAAAGCTCACGCTGTTTTCTTTACTAGATGAAACTCCTTTGTAATGGTAGCATCTTGCTGTAGTATCGTGGTAGAAATTGATTTATCTAGAAAACCATGAATCTGAACATCAAATGAGTAAAAACTACATTTTACACTTCACAAATTTTGAGAAAGCAGTATGTGTATCTTCAGTAATTTACAAAACAAAAGCGGACGAAATACCTAGCTACGTTTATTTTATATGTAATTATCCACGCATACGCTGTTCCAATGGCTGGACTGCTAGTACCGCCATGAGTGTCACACTGTCACGCTCAAAGCTGAATAAGTCTACGTTTAATTATAGGACGCTAGCGTTGCAACATACTGTGGTTGTATTGTGTGGCTAACCATTTACCTAAATACACGAATGTCTACACCAGAAACAGACCTACTGCTGTATAAGCAAGGGAATATGTATAGTTTAGTACAGTATAGAATTAGATAGACCACAAACAATTTCTAATAGTTTCATTGCAAATACTTTCTTCAACAGCCAAACACGCAAACAACTCCATCAACAAACTCTCGAACAAAACAAACCTCAAACTCAACTTCAGTCCCAACTCTGCTTCGGTGGATATATGTAGCTGCCCCTTTAGGGAAGCGAAAAGGGTACAGCTATGTATATATGTACCTATGTTCATATATAAACTATTAAGTCTGTTCTAAATAGGCATGTCGCATACGGATACGGACAGAAAAGGGACATGTACACGTAATCGTAAGTAAGCTAACGTCAAGCTAAAGACAAGACAAGTCAAGTCGCATATGTTTTAAGTAATCATGGGGCAAGTAGTAAAGGAAAGGATGTTCCATATATTACATCAAACATTTATTTGGAGTGTGCAGTTTAAAAGTACTATTTTAGTACAAGTTTAGAAACGCATTTGCATACCGTAAATCTCCGCTATATTTCATCGTTTTTTAGAAACACCAACACACAAATGATAATTTTAACAACCGCATTAAAAGTGTTGAGATGCAATTTAAAAGTTACCAGAAGCTATTTGGCGTTTTTAAACTATCAAAGTATTAATATGTTTACAACAACAATAAGATTGGTAATTTGCGTTTTTAAAAGTTGGTAAAAGTGGTATTTAAGAGTTTTCAAAAATAGTAACACTGGAAGTTTTTACAAAATGGCATTCAAACTTTTTATGCCTTTGTTAAGCGAGATATAAATTAGTTAACAAAAACCTTATTGACCTGGGCAACTGTGCCAGAAGGCCAGAATGATAGTTGCTGAGATAATTTGTGCATGGATCCCATGGTATGGTAAGGCGTGTATGAGGAGTATGCTCCCATGTGGCAGGCAGATAGTAGATTGATGGACTGGAAATGGATGAGAACTAATAAGAAGGTAAAGGATCTAATCGTAATGGCTGGGGAAAGGAAGGAAGGGGAAAGTTGTGCATGTGCTCCGCTCTTGTTTTGTTTCGTCTTGGTGATCGTGATTAAAAGGAAAGAAAATAACTAAAAGTCTAACTACATCAAAACTTATCGCTGGTTTAATTCCAATGCAACTCTTCCCTTCCATGTCTATTTTATCTCCACTCTGTCTCTTTTTATCTCAACGTAAACTTTTCTGTTTTTTATCAAGAGAGCCAGGCAGGAACTCCCTTTTTCACGTTCCTTATACCAACCACTGCCCTGTAGTCTGCCGTATCTACATTTCCTTGGGAACCACTAGCAGCTAGAACCCCCCTACACCAAATTGCATTAAAATAACAATTCATCATAATATTACATGTCTCAGAACATTTCCAGGCTTAAGAGACAAACTGATACAAAATAACATTTGCACTTTTTCAAAAGTTGTAAAACTGATAGTTAAACTTTTTGCAAAATAGTAAGCCCATCATTTAAATTTTTTTGAAAGTAGTAAAATAAAATGGTATTTATAATTTTCAGTACTTTCCCAAAAGAAAAGTTTGAAATAATTACATCCTTGTAACTTATTAAATGGCAAAATATGTATAGTAGAACCTAGGAAATATTCAGAAACAATTTCATCTAGCAATACGTACAGTAGTCAAAATGCAGTAAGGGAGGAATGAAAGACGCAGTAGTAGGGAAGTAAATACATACTCTTGAACTCGCATTAATTTTTCATGAAATCTAAAGTTTGTCGTGTCTCCTGCCTGTTTGTCCATGTTCACAAGTCTAAAGTACAGGGCAGAGCCAAATGAACAAAAAGAGACACTGGGGAACGCACAAGTGGATATGATTGTATGACGTGTAGCTTGGAGTTATCCAACTTTGAGCAGCTTCCTACTTTCGTGTGATGGATAATTGGCAATATCAGCGGAGCCTACCTATTTATTTACTTTCTCATCGGCGGACCGGGAATGAAGTGAAATAATAAAATATACCGAGTACAAAATACGAAATGAATCCAACCATTCATACAAGGTCGGAGTTTTAGAATTAAATAAGCCAAACCTATTGCTAGCCGTACAAGGAGATGGCTCAACGTACAGAAATCAAATGGCAACAAAACGAACAGTATAATACTTTTTAGTCTGGCTTAAAAAGCAAACTAGCGTATTTTTTTCAAGCAATTTTTGAAAGCAAATCGAGCAGTACACATTACTTTTTTTACCTATGGGACTTTACATTTTTAAGAGGCGCAAAAAATCCGGGTTACTTTACCATTTTTAAAAAAGATCAAAGCAACGTGTTTTGTATTTTGTATAAGATGCAAAATCATTTTTACTTTTTTTAAAGAGATTAACGAGGTTAGCGTAGATTTCGAAGGCTGTTGCAACTTTGCCAGTTTTAAAGAAAGAGAAACGACTTATTTTGCGTTGTAAAAGACTTAAAAGTCAGCTCAGTTTGCAGGCAACCAGTCCATATTTGTCACTTGTTTTTCACTTTAGACTAAATGTGAAATGCGTCTTTTTGCCTCTTAGCCAAGGATATGTAACAAAAGGTAATTATACGCCAAACCGAATGGCAGGACCCTTTAGCTCTTAAGATAGAAGTGAACTCCATGAAGAAGATATTTGACATAGTTGAGTAATGTACTGGACAAGGGACAAGGAAGTCTAGACTTGGAACAATGTAGAGTATTTGATGGGAAGTGGAGTTATTAGAGTTGAAGTTGGAAGCAAACAGGACGGAAGACTGTGGAGCAGTAAATAACAACTAATTATGTATTTATCCTTTGTTTCGTCTTGTTTTGTTCCGTCTCCAAACTCTAGTTTTGTTTCCTTCCATTTCATTTCACTTTAGTTCATTCCAAAGCATTGCGTTTTGTAGTTGTTTCCTACTTTCCGCATTGTTCTACATAATTCACGAGCGTAATTTGCTTCCGTCCAAATTCTATTTCCAATACAGTACAAGGCCGGACAAAATCCATTACTTTTTTTCCCTCCAATATTTCACGTAATTACGGCCTACATGGATGTCTAGTATGGCTACATTTTATGTCCGAAGCATACACATAAAATTTTAGGCCAAGGGAAGCTCACTTTGACTTTTGATGTATTATCAAAATGGACCTATTGGGGATTTTAAAATGTGTATTACAACCATATGTGTAACATTTTGATCAAAAATATTAAAACTTATTGGATATTTATGGCCATTCATAAAAACCATTAACGTCATACTTTGAAACTTTTTAAAAGTATTCAGATTTTTCCATCTATTTGCTTACTGAAAAAAAGAACAAGCTTTAAGCATCATAAAGCTGACACTGTACACGCAACGTGAATGTTTCTTTTTCATTTTGAACTTTTTTGAAAAGCATAGATAGAGCAGTTTGCACTTTTCGAAAAGCATAGTTTGTACCATTTTGAAAACACTTTAATTGCCCATTTTGTGTCTTACTAAAAGCACAATTTTCCGCTGCTTCCAAACAGTATAAGCCGAAAACTTTATGTTTTTCAAAGCATACAAATATGACGTTTTGCACTTTTTCAAACGCAAGGAAACAACACATCCAGCAGTTTTTCCAAAACACGTATCTACGATTGTTTTTATTAAGCCTTCAGATGTATTATTTTGCTCCTTCTCCTGACAATGAGTTCTGAACATTTTGTTTATTTTTTATACTTGCAACAGATTTTTGCAATGTTCAAAATAATTGTAAATATAGCAGCTTCTACATTTATAAAATAGTACAGAGTGCCTTTTGAAACTTCAAATCTTTGCCAGATGCAGGTGGTCTTTTGAAATGCATAGAAGAAGCAAAGCTACTAAAAGCCACAATTTCATTAGCCAAAGCATTACCGCTAAAGCATAGCTTGCTGCTATATCCAACGAGAATTTTGATTCCCTATGTTAGTCGTAATATGCTCTTATGAAATACCAGTGCAGTACGATTCGGTCCAAACAATGATTAGTAAACGGTACAAAATGAAAATGTGTTTAAAAAAGGATTTGGTAATTTATCCGACAACAATGTAAAACGAACAATAAGAAGCAACAATGTAAAAGTGAAGTATACAAAACATAAACAACATATAAACTGATACAAGTACAAGTACAGTGTACAAAACGTCAAACGCGGGGGAATGACGGCGTGCAAGCAATGCACAGTTTAAGTAGATGACTTTTTAATTTTTTGTTTAAATTTTCATTCTTGGTTTTCATTTTGAATACTTAGTGGTGTCCATGGTATCCGTGGTTATCTGGGGGCTGACGAACCCAGTAGCCGTAGGGCGCAAAGTACTCGTAGCCATGGGGCTTGGACTGTCCACGATAAACCTTGATCTGAACACGACCATGATGATGACCACCGTGTTCACCTGCAAAACACAATTAAAAAGTCATTAGTAATTAATTAATTTTTAAAGCTCTCTTCAATTTTAAAATCGCTTTTTTGGGAATTGAAATTTAATTTATCGAAATCCAGACAGACTGTTTCAAAACAGTGTGATTTTAGGAATTGCGATTTTTGAAAAAGTGTAATAATATGAAATGCACTATCAAAAAGTAAATAGCATTAATTTACGGTTTGCTAAAAGTTTATGTATAAAAATAGAAGGTTTGTAAAAGTACTGTTTACAGAAATTACGCTTAGTAAAAAGTGTAATAATATAAATCTACAGTTTGTAAACCGTGGGCTTATAAAAGTATCGACGTTTTTAATTTCAAAATACTAAAAAATATAACGTATCAAAATAAATCTCAAAAAATATCAAAACAAGCAAACTGTTGTTAACAAAAATCTCTTGCTTGTACAAAAGTCCCAAAAACACTCATATTTTTCCCAATTTTTCTACACTTTTATAAAACTTGATTAAGATATGAATTTTTGAATAGTAAATTGTACCAGCAGCGGCCTGATTGTCTTCGACAGGATAAGCAGAGGTGGCTGCAAAGACCGCTAGAAGAACGGCAGCAGCCAGGGTAAATATAAAAAATGTCTTCATGGTGATAACTAAATGGAAGCTGGCTACATACTGACTTCATCTCATCAGCCTAGTCTACCTTTTTATATGAGGATTGCAACCGCATAAAAACAATGTGGAAAGTCAATGAAACTTAAATTAAACTACAAACTCAGAAGCCCAGCTCACAAGTCAGTGAGTCAAGTCAAAACAAGACGAGGCTGGGCAGATAGTGCGGGAGGTATTAGAGCGTGAAAGTCAAAGTCGAAGGCAAGATTAGGCTAGGGGCTGACCACAAATTACGTTACATTCTATGCTTCCTTAGCTATTCGTTTCCTCTTTCTAATACTCCTTTAAAAAGGAAATTAACGAATGTTTATTAACGTGGTTTGTGTCCAGCCCGAGGCAGATTTATTCGAAATTTTTCAGGAGACGGACGGACGGACAGAAAAGGAACGTTACCACGTACCGATACGAAATAATTCCCCAAGCAAGTAAAAAAAAACGTAGTGTGCATAGCTATAATCTGTGTGAGTGGACTTCGGTGGCGAGATGTGCGTAAAGCTTTTATCTTCCCAGTGGATCTCGCATCTCCCTGTACAATGTACGAGGATGAGCGGTAGTTTGAAGTTTAAATGCTCTCCATGTAAATACATGGATGGCTGCTTGTTCTTGGCCGCAGAATTAAAAGCTATTTTGTACAGAGATGCATACGGAGCCTTGTGTGCACAACTTTGTACGTACCTAGGTATATATTTAGTCAAACTAAAAACAAAACTTTCATCAAAGCTACAAGGCACTACTGCAATGCAATGCCAAGCCATGCCAAACGAACCAGCAAAGGAAACCAAACCGCAATACATAAAATGGAAAGCGCCCCAAATCGCCACCAGCCCCAACAAATTGCTAGTAACGTTAACTAGGAAATTATATGTATCCATATTGCATAGGCAGGCACGCATATTCATATTTTAAACCCACAAAATCCCAATTTTTAAACACTCGCCTGTAAGCAGTAGTGCAATGAATTAGTCAGTGAGAGAGTCAGTCGTCTCAAGAATCGGCAACGCATTTATTACACGGTGCAGACGCTGACAGAGGACATTGACAGTGTGGTTTTTTGCCAGTCGAATTAAATCGAGTAAATGATACTTTTGTGTATAAAACGAATGCAGCTGTACACTGTACTGCCCACTGCACTGTACCTGCTCGTATGTAACGTATTATGGTAATTTAACTAATCTTTGTCACTTTTTTTTGCGCATGCAAATTTTCTCTAAATGCAGTTGCCATATTTTTTATGCTTAGATTTCTAATATTTTCATTCTGATTGTACTAAATGGAGCAATTATGCGATACTTGATAAACGCTAGCAACTATAGTGTTGACGGTGATATTAGGTGTACTACGTTTTACTGATTTTGCGAGCTGATAGTGTGATACCTATTTGCGAAATTTCCTTATCTTTATGCTACACTTTAATGGGTACGATGCGGGATGACGATAATGATTAGAAATTGGACCCCTTGAGTTGGAAAATTACGTTAGTTGAATATTATTTTACGTCGCTATATTTAAGTTCAAGCTTCATAAGGTCTAGCTGTTGGGAGAGTAGGCAGTATTGTCTGCTTTATTTATTTATAGATTTAAACGTTTAGACACAATCAGTTTTCATAACTGTAAAATATTTTGGCAGAAAGTTGAATTCGAGAAAGTTTTAAAGTATGTAGGTGTGTTTATGAAGTTGTCCATTTTGGTAAATAAAGTTTTTGAAAAACTGCCTATTTTGTAAAAAACTATTTTTTGAACCTGTGTTTTAAACATTTGGCTTATTTAGAAAGACGATCTTAAAAACTGCATCTTTCCTATAACTTCCTCGTCTGAACGAATAAGTTGCTTTGTAAAACATCCTGTTTGAGATTTCTCATTGGAAAAGTTTTTTTCTGGTTTGCCGTCATTACACGTGCATATGATTTTTTAAAGGTTTTTATAGATTGGCTTATACTTTGAACCAAAAAAGGAGAATTTATTCGCACATCGGAGGCAATTTTCAGAGCTGTCAAGTATTCTAAAAGTACATAATATATTATATTAAAATCAAAATAAATGCAAATATAGAAATACACGCAAAGCAATCCAGTTGTATAAACAACGGCCTTTGCCAACAATTAATTAGGTAGTTGTACGAGCTACCATATAATGCACACGTTGTAAGTTTTAACTGTGTGTACATTCGTACATATCTACAGGGAAACAAGGGGCAACCCATTTGGGTAGTCAATCGAAGGATTCTGAAAATGTACACTTACTTTGATTACGGGCATAATTGTAAATTGTGATCGTAATGTGATGAGTTTGGATGAAGAATTTGAAATTAATTTTGAGCATTTGGCACATTTGCCTGCTCTTTGCCCACTCAGTCCCCTTGCAACTCACATTTCCCAACAAACATTACATTGTAGACTGTAGCCGTTGTAGTGCACTTGAATCGAGACAGATTTAATTGCTCATTTCTCGCAATCAGCGACTCGTCCTCTCAACCCATGTCTATCAATCTACACTCGTCTGAGCACCACTGAGCTCAGTGGAACAATTGCACCAATTTACAGTCTCCCATCCAAAAACATCATGCACACACACTTACTATGTCTATGTCATTGTCATTGCCCAAGAAGCAAAGGGACGTATTTCCAATTATAATCCACAACAAATTGTAAGCAATGCATAATGTGACAAATACCCCGGTCAATAGCTTGTACTGTTACAGAAAGAGATGTATTGGCTTTGTTATGCATGTTTAAAAAGTGTAATAGTTGTATTTTGCACCGTCTCAAAAACATTTTGTTTTACCTTTTTAAGTTTTAAAAATGTAAAGATTCACAGACGTGTAAGTTTACATTCTCCACCATTTAAGACTAGGAAGATTATGTATAGAATACCAAGTTACCTACATCTTTTTATAGTTATATTTTGCATGTTTTTTAAATTGAGTGGATACAATATTTTGCAATTATTTAAAAGACCATTACTCAAAAAGTGTAAATACAATATTTTGCGCATTTTTGGAAAAATGTAAGTAGATCGCTGCGAGTTATTGAAAATGCGTAGTTATAACATTATGTTCCGTTTTTAAAAAAAATTGTAGTTAGAGTAGTTGGAGCAATTACACCTTTTTGCATCTTAAAAAACGAGTGATTACAAAAGGTTGCTGCTTTTGATAAAATGTTAGGCTACAATAGTTTGGGCCTGTTTGAAATCGAGTAAAAAAAGCATTTTGCGCCTTTCCTTATGGATCGCCTTTACCCTGTGAACATGCATGTTCATTGTACTTGTCTTTTGGAAAATAATTCATAAACATCACTTTTCGTCTCAAGTTTCATTGTAGACATGCCCACAGATGCGGATATTTTGATACAATTACAAGATGCAGGGCATTGAAGTATGCAGGTATGTATTAGTATTTTGCTTACGTCCTTCGTCCTCTTTGAAAAGGGTTCCCTTTTATGTTACAAATCCAAGCCAAATCCATGCCAATTCTGAATCCCAACGAAGCCAAGTTAAAACAAGTAAACATGTACAGGACCATCCGTACGCTACAATTCTACTTGAAAAGTACTTTGCTATTCTTTTTGTTCTCTGTGAATGTATCCCCGTGTGCAGGACTTTCATTGTAAGGCTTCATAGCTATATGTACATGTGTATAATTATAATGCTGCCTCTGCTTGGAGCTGCTGCTGCTGACTGGAAGCTACTTATCATGAGATTAAATTCCTTAAATTGACTTGGAGTCAACAGGATAATTGTTTACCTTCGTGCAATTATTAGACGCTGGATATTTCCGCTAAACTGATTGCGATTAGGATTTCCAGTGTCTCTTCGACTTCTCGTTTTGTTATTAGCAAGGGATTAAGAAGCAAAATACAGTATACCTGGAAAATAGTAAAAATGTAGAATTTCCAATAATGCAATTCTTTTTTTACGAAATTTTGTGAATTGATTTAAAATATGTACGTTTGTAAAAAGTGCAAACTTGATTTTACATTTTTCTGAAGGATGAAAAATATTTTATTTGCATTTTTGAAAAGAGACAGAAGGTACTATTTAGGCGCGTCTTAGAAAGGTACAAAATGTCCTGTTTTATATTTTTAAAAACGTGCAAAATGTTCTATTTACGCGTTTTTGAAAACTGCAAAATATCAAACTTGTATGTTCTTTAAAAAGTGCAAAGTTCTTATTTACTAGTTTTTAAAAGCGTGAACAATAAGTTTCGTAAAAACATTGATAACGGTTTTAAAAATAAAAATGTAAAACACAGCCAGTATCAAAAAGTGAAATTCAATTTTAATAGGTATATTTGAAATGGCGTATTTGGAAGTTTGACAAAATTCTAAAGCAAATAAATGTAGTATAGCATTTCAATGTTGTATATTCTCTAGTATAAGTTTGCCTTTGAGAATCAATGAATGTACTTTATTTTGCTTCTCAAGCCACGTATTGGCATTAGGATTTGGACTGTGAATAGATTGGAGGATACAGATGGGAAGAGAGAGACTCCAGTGTACACAAGGAAAGCATACAATTGGTTTCAATTTCATTTGCCTCTCCTTCCCCCTCTGTTGTACGTCCTTGAGTTGTGAGTTGGAAGTCGAATTGGAATTTAAACTTGAACAATTTCCAAGAGTACAATAAGGAGTAGTTAATAAGAGTGTAACTGCCAATAACGAGACCAAGACTAACAACAACAACCCAATTCACTGCACAGTCCTTCTACATTTTATTGGAATTAGGCAAACACTGTCATGTATGAGCTTTACCTTTTAATTCCGGCTTAAGCTGACTTTCCAAAGAAGCAGAGCTCAGAGGAATTGCACGGAATACATTCCCAACTATTGTCTAGTAGTCTGAAACTAATCGTAAGCATTTCCTTGCTAAGAATGTAGCTGCAGTACAACTATGCTAATACCATAAACAATTCATTGCTTCAGACCCAAAATTATGTACCTACCTACTTTCATTCAATAATTATTACATGTAATATTATACTGCTTCTCATGCTTTTTATTGAAGAGGAAACGCAGTTTTGTAATTTTTTAAAAGGTGCAAAATGTCACATTTACATGTTTAAAATTTCATATTTGCTGGTTTTTGAAATTGTACTCTAAAACCATTGTTTGAAAAATCTATTCATTGTATTACTGCATCGATTCTGAACTACCGCGATTGGAACTATCAAACATACTGTAAAGAACAGATAATTTGTACTTGTTTTATATTTCTACCTTTGCGTATCAATTTTGTACTTCTGTGTCTGTACAGTAGTATATTTTGTCCACGGCTCTAATGATGGTTTTCATCTCTTTTTGAATCATAATTTTATTGAATTATAAAATGTTAAATCTAGAAAAGTAAAATTTTGAATTTTAACCCAGAAGAGAGAGAGAGAGAGAGAGAGAGAGAGAGAATAGGAGAAAATTTTGTTTGCTTCCATAGAAATTTCATTTGTAAAGGTTGTGGGTGCTCTTGCACTTCCCCTGGCTTTACACAGGGATGCTTATAATTAGTAGCATTAGCCATATACTTACATGCATGACATCTGTTTAAAAATAGAAAGCTCCGTGGATGTTCGCTATATATAGGGTACAATTAGTTGTCTAGAGATATTACTCCTACCAGTTTTAATCCCATTCAAGGACCCACTGGATTCAATTTTCGATTCATAAAGCGAACACAAAGTTAGTTCCTCTCTAATTGGCACTACACGGCAGAGCCGTCTCCGACTCAATGGCGAACATTTTTCCCTCAGAAACTAAAATAGTGGGGAAAGCTTAATTAGATAAGCGTCCTATACAATATCACTATATCTTCATAGGATCATCAATACCCCAATGTTCTGTCTGTATAGCCACGAGTTCTTTTCCATTTATTAATTTTTTACATATTACAGGTGACTTAATAAAGTTACCCCTGTGTAGTGCACATACACTCACGTATGTACGTCTTTCCCCGTCCAGGTGATAACGAAGTACTGGGAAAAAGTGAAAAGATAAGAAGTCATCTGTAAGGGTATGAGGAGTGTCAACTGAATGAGAATTGTATAGTTTTAGTTCTATGTAGTTGAGCTTCTAGAGAATCCGAGAGCACTTTCTTTCTTCCTGTCTGTCTATCTTCGTGTAATGAGGAAGGATTAGAGGCTGATTGGGGTCATGGGATCATAATTAGACTTCATCATCATAATAGAGCAGATACAAGACAGGGAAAGAAGGAGAGACGGAGTTGAAGGAAAAGGATGTTGACGATTGTTGTATTTTCCCCTTCTATTTCATTCAATTCAATTGGACAGGATTGGATTCCAATGCTTGCTCTCTGCTATAGTACAAAGGCACATATCCAACTACATTCATACTCAAGTGTAGTGGACGGTTACCTATACTTACATAGTTGACGGCATAAAAACAAAAATATAGGCAGGAGAAGCTTCATAGAGGATCTCTGCAGATATTACACAATGCTCGGGAGCCCTTTGTACAAAACAAGTATATTGTTTGACACTATCATAAACGCAGGTATTTCTATAGAAGTTCAAAATGCGTTAAATTCTGTAGCTGTAGACCCCCTTATGCATCTCAGACAATCTGGAAATCGGCTCTTTCGGGATACTTTAGCTTTGTCGTAAATCCGCTCTACTAAGTATTCTGTATTACAAGACTATTTTACGGTATGTGCACCTTTTTGAAGGGTCACAACGCATTCCTTGCTTTTTGAAAAGTGAAAAGCGAAGAATTTAAGCAATTCTATTTCAATCTTCCATTCAAACGTAGAAGCAGCTAACCGTGTTATTGTCTATTTCTGGAAGCTCAAATGTTTCTTCTTTTGTAGAGAAATGATTAAAAAGAGCGAAAATTGCTGAAAATAGATTTAAGAAAAATTTAATAATACAAATTACAAAAATTCATTGATGTTTTTAAAAGGACATGCAACGTGCTTTATGAATTTACAAGCCGCTTGGTTTTTTGGACGAGGTAATATTTGGAGGGTGCCGGTGCCCATAAGTAAGACGAGCGGAGGCTCTTGAGCATATACTACTTAGACTCGGTCTCCTGTTAGTTTAGAGTCTACAAGGACAAGGATGCTCTGAAGGGAGGAAATCTTAGAAGGAAAGCAGGAGACGAAGACTGGGCGAAAGTAGAAGAAGATAATAAAGGAAAGTCTTGAAGAAAGAAGAGGAAGGAAGATGGTTGCGGAAATGAAAGAGCCAAGTGGTGAAAGTTTGCTTGACTTGACTTGAACTGAGCTGAATGGAACTTGAACACAATTTCACTTGAACTTTCTCCAAGGCAATCCCATGTAATGTAATGTAATGCAATGTACTGCTCCGCAATGTACTGCAAGGGAAGTTCCTGGCTTTCTCTCTCTCTCTCTCTGACTTTCTCTCTGGGACTGTGGTAGTTCCTGAAAGACGTAAGTACCTCTAACATTCCCCCACTCATTCCTACTTATTATTATCCTACTTTCACTTGCTTTCCCCACTTTCTCCCATCTTCTCCTCTGTACACAGGAGCTCCTTGAAAACCCTGCAGTCGTAGTAGTGACTGTACTCAAAGTCAGTTTTCAGCTCAATTCGACTGCCACACACTCTCTCCTTCTCCCTACTTTCACCTAGTCTCTATAAATATAAGCTTCGTCCTCACCGACGTCCACTTACGACTTATACTAACTCCCTAGTAATAAGGGGAGGCATGGTATGTATATGACACATACGTGTCCGTAGCCATCCTATAGGCGGAGCTGTACTTTATTAACAGTGGCTGTAAGGGGGGTACTCATATTTTACATAAAAGTATTTGTAGTGCAACAATGCTTGATTAAAAATTAAACATGCATGAACTTCTTGTGCTAATAGCACTTAAAACAATTTGAAAAATCATTAAGAAAATTGGGTTTTTCAAGGGGGTTATTCAATTGGGTTGTAATTTATTTATAACTGGCAGAGTAAGAAACATTATGGAATAATATTTAACGTAATTTTTTTCTTTCTAAAAAATGCTTTTATAGTTCTTTAAATTATAACATTTCTTTTTTTAAATTTTCCCAGTTGATTTTTAAAACCAATTTTCAGAGGCTTGTAATCCTTATTATCTTTAAAGGCAGCTTTGCTGTTGTCTAGTACTAAAGTGAATGAATGAAAGCATTAATAAATACTATACAAAACGCGGTTTGTACGCCCTTGTGACCTGAAGGACATTTACTAACAGTATTAAGGCCTGAATATAGTTCCCTTATAGGGAAGAAAGCAATCCCTATGTATGTCCAAGAGACATACATACGAAGTAGGTATGGGTAAAGGGGTGTAGTTAGTTGTGTGTAGTCATCCAGCGAAGCATGCTTTCGTAGACATTACACAAGGAAGACAGACAAGGAGGACAGAGAACAAAGAAACAATAGGGAAATGAGAGAAAGTTCAAATTTAAATTTGACAGTCGTTCAACGTCCGTCGAAAATACTCAAAACGTGAAAACGTGAATTTGTGAAATTGTGAAATCCAGGCTGAAATACTGAAATCCCAAGTACCTCCTATCAAAGTGTCTATAGAAATAATGCTTCGCTGCGTCCTTGCTTCCTCCCTACTTGTCTCTCTCTCTCTCTCTTCTCCAAAGTCCCATTTACATTTCCTTTTCTATGGACCACCAACCTTTCGACACAAGAGCTAGAAACAGCGTAGCCAGACGTACACACAACATAGGCTTTACCACGTAAACAATCCATTGTTATATACTCTTAGAAAGGTTTCCATACAACTTATACAACTTGGCTTAGTCTTATAGCAAAATTGTATAAACTACATACGCCTAGGAATTTTTGATTTTGAGTGTAATGAAACGTCTAAGTTCTACTTTTGCATGTAGCATGGAAATATGTAGATTCCAAATAGTTTACAAAATGTGTCGTAGCCTACCTCTAATCAAATGCACTACGCTACAAGATACGCGACTGGGAAAGAAAGGAGGAAAGGCGGAAGGCAAAGGCAGGCAGGCCAAAGGGAAAGGTAGGTTGGTTGGCCGGGTAGACTTGGGATTGTACGTGGAACTGTAGAATGGCGGGGATTTGGATGGGCTGCTGGAGCTTGATAATTTAATGTGGCCGATTGTATTGGGCTGATGATGTTGTCATTAAATCTCTTTTATAACTCTCCTACTTAATTGCTCTCTCTCTCTCTCTCCGTCAAACTTTAATTATCCTCATCTTCACAGCCTCCTCATTACACTCTCTGCACTTCCACTATCCCGTCTAATCACACGCTCCGTCCTTTCACTTCTTCTTCCAGTCTTTTCAACTCTTTTTACATCTTTCTCTCTCTGTCTCTCTCCTTCTCTCTCTCTTCCACTGGAAATGTCATTGGCTCCTCTACTGAAACACTAGAAAACATGGCGTGTGTCTTTTACATGTGAAATTCAAATTTACTTCTCACATTTCTCTGCGTATAAAAGTAAATCCATAACTGTACATGTAATATGAATGCAAATTCTCATGCTAATAAAACAATAGAATGTATCAGTACGGTGCAGAACACTAAAAGTTTCGTGCAATATAATTTCCCTTACAATGAATGTATGTATGTCGGGTGGAAGCAACACTCCCATTTATGACCTGTATTTGACCTTAAAAATACAGTGGTAAATGTCCAAACACTAAAGTTACATACAAACAGGATAAAGCTGGACGTTTTGCACTTTTTGGGAAGAATGATATTTGCACATTTTCAAACGTTCTGCAAGTACATAAATCTTTATTCCACCTATGTACAACTTTTTAAAACATGTAAAAGAGAGTTTTACATAGACGTTTCAAATCTGTAATCTACTTTGTTTTAACTTCAGTGCAGATAGTTAGTTTTGCAACTGTCAAAATCACTGTATTACATATCGTCGGCGTGAATGCAAAGTGACTCCAGTCCATTTTTTGGTAGCAAAATTGTCTGTATTTGAGAGGGCTGAAAAAGAGATACCTATTTGCACTTTTCAAAAATAGTAAAACTGATGCAGGGCTAACAAATGGATAATTAGATGGACTTGGGAAATACTGAACTTTAAATTGAGGAAATTAGTGGACTTTGCATTTACACTGACGATACACTACGGTATAGTGGTGTGGTTGGCTTGGCCTGGTTAGATTGTGTATGTACGTGCCTGTGTTGTATTACCATTTGGATTGGACTGCCGTGCTAACTGTTTGCGTTGAGTTGGATTGGATTTGAAAGCGTTTTGGTTTCCACTTGGTCTCACTTGACTTGCTTTAATTTATCAAAACTGACTCGACTCAAAGCTCCCTCACTCCATCTTTAAGCTACAAGTACAGATATGCACACAGGCGTTCGAGCAGCGGCATGACAGTATGCATTCGATGTTCCACTATATGCCAGTATTTCTCTGTTCGTCTAAACTACATTGTATTTGTATTTTGTATTGACTCCAGCGTTAATTACTCCCGTGCACTCACAAGGAAAATTCGAGCACAGAGGGAAATCTCTACGTACATATGTCAGATGTATATATATATGCACAAGGATGTGACTTGGTTTAAGGAGCAAAAGGTTCTATTGATTGATTGTGGGAGAGAATGATGTGCAGACAGAGACGGACTTGCTTCCCTTGAAGACCTTCCAGTCCTTCTGCATGAGACTTCACTGCAAAAAGCTATATTGAGGGGTTCTCTCCTAATTACGTCTTCAAAACCAGGGAAGGAAGCAACTTCTGATGGAGAAAGATATTTTGACTGGGTAAGTAAAATTTTCTAGTTAAAAATATAGTAGAAAAAGAAAATGTAGAAACGCCATTTGTGGATGCCTCTTTGATGCTTCGTTTGGTTCTTCCCTGTGCTTGTGATAGAAACAGCTCTTAATTTCTCTCGCCATGTTCTTCTTTTATTTATTGCTCACATCCCAGTCCCTCAATCTTCCTTCTCCTCCCTTCCTTCGTCTAAGGGATCTTTCAAATACTACTGCATCGAGTCAATACTGGCTGCATGGCTGCTAGTAATAGAATGCTCTATACTCCTCTAAGGCGCAGGCAGTAAAACAAAACTGTCAGTCATTGGAAATCAATACATTATGTTCGGAATGACTTGACAATAAAACAAATTGAAACTGAAACTATATTCTGTGTTTGGCAGTTTTTTGAAAGTCGTAGTTTATTATTTTGCACTTTTGAAAACAGTATATCATGTCTGGTGATTATTTAAAATGTTAATTTCTTGTTTAGCATTTTTTTAAAATTCGAGTTAGTTTCACATTGTGCCCCTTTTAAAAGCACTAATATCTTGTCTTACATTTTTTGAAAATGCAAATTCTATGGTTTGATCGTATAAAATTGATAATTGTAAGTTACAATTTCTTCGACACTTTTTTAAAATAATTGTTTTTATGTTGTACCCTATTTCACTTTTAAAAATGCTAGAAATAATATTTTTAAATAAAAAAAAACTTTTCAGAAATAAATGTGGTCTTTTGAAACACTCTGTTTTAATCCACCACCGTTTCGTCAATCAACGAAACGTCATTTTTCAAAGGCCCCTTGTCTATATCTGCCAAGTATTTTCCATGCCCACAAATATAAGCTGTGACTAGGGTTAGTAGAAGCGTGAGCCACCCTATAAACAGATAGAAATAGTAGGGTTGTGTGCTTGGGAAAGTTGTGAAGTTGTAGAGGTACTTGCAGTTTACTCACTCGTAATTATTTCTATCTGTTTATTACTTGTTTCTCCGCATTTTCCCATCTCCAACTACTCTACATGCGAGTATAGGCAAATGCCCCTATACTTATACGCACATCCACAGACCATCACACTACACAGATCACATCACCCATGACTTCCCTACACCCTCTCCACATTTCTATGTTCGGATCCAATTCAATTCCGGGAGGGATGCCTCCCTTTATAATGTAGAGCACAAGCAGAAGTAATACAAAAGCTAAGCAAATACAGATATCTGACAGCCTACGCATCAACTTGATGAATACGTTCGTAGCCTCAAAATATACCATTTACACAATTTACACATTACACAAATCGACTCTCTAGCAGCAAAATAAGGCATGCCCTATTACATATTTCCTACCATTTTGCATCTTAACAGGCGATTTCCCTCTCTTTACTCCGCCAAACAAATGTAGCAAATCTTTCATTTCATATTTTAAATCATTTTTAAAAGTGCACGGGGAACACCAAAATAGATCTTTTTTTGCGGTGTGGTCCCTCACTTAACTTGCATAAAAAAATGCACTGACTTACTATTTTGTACTTTTTTGAAAAAAATCATAGGAAGTTTTGTACATTCTTAAACTGTTATAATGACGTTTTGCACCTTTTTAAAAACACCCTCCCAGCATCTTGCAATTAACGTTTCAAAACTGTTTATGTATGTAGTAGGTAAAATAGCACATTTTGAAAATATGGAAACAATGATTTTCTTTCAATACATTTTCAAATACATTTATCTACAGTTACTAATATAGGCAGTTACCTATCGGAGCTTTGTAGGTAACTAAATAAGTTTGCCTTTTACTGTGTTCATAGCATATTACACCTTTTAAAATTCAAAATAAGCTTCACACATGTAGTATATGGATAGTTTAGAAACCTATTATGAATGAAATTGTATGCTGTAGGAAAAGTGTTCCAGATATCTTCAGCTTTTAGTAAAATCGTAAACGTGCGTTGGTGTTGCCCTGTTTTCTGTTTGCATGTTCCAATGAGGCTCTTTAAATTGGAGATTTGAATGGCTGGCTTTGGCTCTCCAGATCGATACTTGTAAGTATAGTAATTATTACGTTTTGTGAGTATATTTGTGTACCTCCGTGGGAGTGTAGCTGGAGGAAGGGAGACGTGGATGAGCTGCCTGAGTGAGTTCGTTGGAATTAGTGTTGGAAGTGGAACTGGAACGAGAGGATTCCAGGATCCCGTTCGTTCCGTGTGTTTGTTGTGGAGAATGATTTCCAGGACTGGGACTCCGACGACTGAAGGAGCCTGGACGGGAATGTGTGGAGGCTCTGTGCTGGGGAAGAAGCACTCTTGTGATTCTGCTAAATGACTTTTTCAAGCGGATGCTCATTAACTTTATTTTCTACAAACTCACAAGCACTCACAACACAATTATCACTCGCGTCTCTCCCTCCTCGTCCTCTCCACTCCTCCGTTACTCTCCCGCCCTGTGCGCAACCTTGTTACAGTCACTAGTATACTGGCAGAAGACGCGAATGGACTCATCTCCTAAGAAGAGAAAAGGCACATCTGCATATCTGTAGCAGACCAACATCTTGAGAGTGCTCTCAACTTTATAGAAATAAATTCGAGATCTATTCAATAGCCATAGTTTTTAGAAAAATGCAAATGTGACATTTTGTCATTCACCCTTTTGAAACAGCTTAAAACACGGTTTTCCAAGTTTTTTTAACGGTGGATTTAGCTCCATATTTTTAAAAGGTCCAAAATGTCTTATTTACTCGTTTTTGAAAAGCTCCAATATGTTCTATTTGCATCCTTTTCAAAGGTGAAAATGTCCTTTTTCATGTTTTTGAAAAACAAAGTATCCTTTTTAAATGCTTTCGAAAACGTGCAAAAAGTCCTATTCCCATGGTTTTAAAAAGGTTCAAAATGTTCAATTTGCTTCTTTTTGAAGGTGTATTTGGTCCCATTTAAGTCTCCTTGAAAATATTTAATTTAAAATTGCTTGCATGTTTTAGAAAGTACGTCTTACAAACTGTACCCACAAGCTTTAAAAAAGACGTATAACAAGTTTACTGAGAAGATGGAATAGTCATACTTGAGCAAATACGTAAGGTTGAAAATGGCTTTTAAAAGCTTTCAAGCTGAAATTTTATTATAATTTAAAAAAATATACTCAGGGGTTGCTTTACTGCCAATGCTGTCTTCGAAAATGCGTCCTTTTCCCTCTTAAGTCGTAGTACGTTATGAGGAGGCTTTAGGATTTACTTGGTACGTTAGCTTCGGTGGAGGCTTAAGTGTAGAGTGCAGGGAGTAGAAACAAAATGTAATGAAATAATGAAATGATTATAGAGATACACAAGTACAAGTATTTACTCCCAAAACTATCCAGCATTAAAAACAAGAGTTCTGCATCTACGATGGCTCCCATACTTAGCGGCGTTCATTTATTACTGTATTATACCTAATGCAAAGGTGCATACTAAAAATAGCTGTCGATGGTCCATTTTGAAATATCTTTTTTGCATTATCTGTAATATTTGAAGGGCCCCTCATGCCACTCCGCATCTTCGTATGCCAGTTGTAACATTAATGATGGAAAAGGATTTTAAAAGTATTTACTCAAGTGGATGTGAGGAGATGAAATTTTGAGTGGAGAGACGAAGGAATATAATTCGCAAAATAAATGAGCGTGTGATATAGATATATCTATAAAATGTCTGCAAAGTCAAAGTTAAATCAAATTCAAAGTCAAGAGCAAAATTGCGAGAGGGACTCTGTCTCTGCTGCCTGTGAACGTGATTGCAGAGCTAGTTTATAGTTTTGAATTTTCAAACTCTACATTTGATTACATTGCATTGCGAATCAGCTCCCTTTTGTCGTGTAAATCTCGTAAATCAAGGGAAAGGGCGTTAACACGAAGGATGAAGAGTCAAGATTTGAAAAGCAAAATGGCAAATTGGCAAAATTTGAAGGCTGCAAATAAAAGCAAAAATGATGAATGCGAAGAATAAAATGGAAATCAAATTCCATTTTATTTCAGTTTATTTCCCTCTCTGTTTACTGCTTATTGAGTATCTGCTAGTTTATAGTCTGGGACTGCGCATTTTCTACCCTATGGATATGTATTACCTATACCTATTTATTGTCCAGCGCAGCATCCCAATATACTACAAACATTTTTTAAATTATCTTATCTGCAGCTGATTCTTAAATCACATTTTGAATTGCAAAATGAGCTCAAGGAAAAATTTTCTCAATAATTTAAAAATGAATTCAATTGAAATTTGTTACAGCAACACAGGAACTATTCCATCCAGACAGCTGCCATCAATAGAAATCACGGAATCTAAATTTTTGATTTTACAAGTTCCTTTCTTTAAAATCTTTAGAAATGAGTGTGTGAAATAACATTTTTTATAATGTGCTTTAGACGTAACCGAGTCTTGCAAAAAAAAAATTGCCTGAACTTAAAATATCTGAAATCGTTCTGTACCTAGATGGGCTTGTGTAGTTTGTATTTTTCCCTGGAATTTGGTCCTGAATATCAAATGAATTTTAATCAATGCAAATCCGCGTATGTACATGCGTCTATTTAAACTACCGTGCTATTCCAGCCCTGCTTATGGTAGCAATTTGGCATGTAGTGTAATTCGGCCTATTGAGATGGGGATCGGCCTTCGACTGTACTGATGATAGTCAGAAGCTCGTGGAACGTTACTGTGTATTGTGTCCTTTGAATGAAGAGTCAAGTCACGTGCTGTAATCCAGTGCCCGTGTGTGCAGTTGAATGATTTATGATGACTGGAGTTATTCTGCCATTGCGGAGGCAGATACGAGATCTTTACAATTGACTTTGATGACTGAAACTAATTATCGCTTGTTATTAATTAGATACGTTCATTATTCATTAGCATCCATCTCGCCCCTCTCAACTGCCAAGCCGTCTTACCTTCACTAGCCACTCTTCTTTCGCATTTAGCGTCACGTTAAAATTACTATGCTGCATATACATACGTCTTTATTTGAATTTGCATAGTATAGGCATAGGCAAAGGCCACATAGGTATTTTATAGACCTTATTAATCAATACTAAAAAATGCTGATAAATTTTCAGTTTATTTCCCTCCGTAGTTTTTTAAAAATGTCTATGGCTTGCAAATAACCCTATTTGCACCTTGAACGAGATGATAAATAATGTAGGTACTTATTGTGACTACGAACAGCTTTTTATTTTTAAAATGCAAAGAGGTGTGTATAAAAAAAACCATGGATGGTCTGAGCCGGAATCTGAAATTAGACTGTGTGTGTGGTTGGTGTTTGTATGGTCGTACGTGGGAATGTGAGCTCTCATAATATTTAATTGACTGGGAGAGACAAGTGAAATGTGATGTGTAATTTGTGAGGAACATCTGCGAGTATAGTTGAAACAATTTGTAATTATGGTTATTAAGTGCATCTCATACCTCCGTAGATTAGAGACTCTCCAATTGATAATTATCTTGAAAACTGATGGAGCGCAGTAACACTTTTAATTATGACGAGATGTAATTGATAATTAGCCATTCTGTGCGTGCCAGCTTTCTAAGCACTTTTCAGCGGGATTACAAGTGTAGGCTTTCTTCCCTTTTGGCTCCGTAGCTCTGATTTACGGAGCCTATTCAAATACAAGGATTTTAAATCTGTCTCCTATCATAAACATGCTACTTTTTATTAGCCTCATACAAATAGGTATGTATGCACAGTATAATAGTGTATAAAATATTCTTTTTTTAAAAATCTGTCTTACCTACAGAAGTACCTAATGAGAGTGCCCTTAAAATAGGCTCTGTTGTTTTTACAGCTATTTTTTGTAACAGAACGTAGGGAGTTTTAAATGCACATAGCTTCCACTTACAATTAAGATTAGAGTGTTGTTAATACTTGTGTTAGGGAAGGGATTTACATGAAGCTTCTGTCTTGGTCTTGGTTTTCCTTCCTTGATTCGTTTCGTCTTTCGCATAATTGTAATTATTCCGAGATGAAGATGAATAATGACGGAGTTTTTGGAGCTTGAATCCCCCTTTTTTTATGTAAAGGCCTATATGCCTGTATAACTGCATACAACCAGTAGAGACAACAAACAAGCGACGGGCATAGCGTCGGTTTCAATGCAAAATGGATTCATTTTTTGCAGTAAAAGCGACCATCCAATAATGCTGGTAATATCATTACTGTACCGGTTTGCCACCATTTTGAATTTTTCACCAGTTTTTAAAAAGCGTAGGTTTCGCTTTTAATACTTTGAAAAAGTGTAAATATCAGTTTTTGTACAAAACTAGTTAAACTTGAGACCCTTGTCTGAGTTTGCTTTTACCAAAAAATGCACTTACCCCAATTTGCATTAGAACCTACGATATATGTATGTGGAAAGGAACCTGAACCAGAAAATACAATTTTACGCACCGTGCATAAGGGTGTATCTGTGATGGTTCTCCGCACAAGCTACAGTGTTGTTTGAGGAAGGAAATTAGAAATTGCTTGATAATTTTTTGTGAATAAAATTGTAAAGTGTGTAAGTGTGTATGTATGCATACATACATTAGTTGTTTGTATAGCTTTGACTCTGACTCTGACTTTGGCTTTGACTTTGGCTTTGCTAGTTAGTAGTAAGATAGATAGAGAGTAGTTGTTGGCTTTTGCTGGGAGAGTGGATGGCTGGCTGCAGATGGTATAGTTAATTGAATAAAGTGTAATTAATCTTGAGGTTGAAGGTTTAAATGTGGTGCGGCTAATAAATAGAATTGAGAAATTCCTCACATGCTCAGCTCCACACCGTATTAAGAATAGATTGTTTCATTTACTTGCTGAATTTCTATAATTCTTTCCTCATTTTTTAAACCAGTCCAACCTAAAAGCACAGACTTACAACATCCAAGTATACATTATATGTAC
Organism: Dicyrtoma fusca; assembly: GCA_034695205.1. Classification (NCBI taxonomy): domain Eukaryota; kingdom Metazoa; phylum Arthropoda; class Collembola; order Symphypleona; family Dicyrtomidae; genus Dicyrtoma; species Dicyrtoma fusca. The sequence goes on along the minus strand of JAQFZC010000252.1, from coordinate 20,383 downwards.
ACGTAAGACGGATACAGATCCTACAACTACACTCTAAAACTCTGGCTCTGGCTTCCTTCCCTTTGACTTTGGCTCGTGGCAAATATATACGCAAATGTAAAACTGTGCAGCTAAACGCTGTAGTATGTAAGTACCATTTACGCCGTCCTGTCATTCGAGTGCTGAGTTAAAAGCGGAACACGTGTCGGGGCATAAGAAGTCTAAATCCATCTTTCTGCCGATTTCTCTTTGGACCTTATTTTAGTGACTCGACTGGAAGAATGGATGAAAGGAAGGAGCGAGCGAGTGAGTGACTGAGCGAATTTTTATGTGCACTTAATTATTTGCTGTAAGTAAAGGAATTATCTATTCTATAAACTACCAATGAGTACATTTTAAAAGGAAACACAAATATACAAAATTACCAGATACAACTTTTCTGCAGTTCGGGGGCATTCGCTCGTAGTCTGTAAACAGTGAGGTACGCAAGGTAGTGCGTTGGACCCTCTACGCACTTTTTCATACAAAAATGCGTACAAATGGAAAAGTGCAAATAGAAACTCAATTCAATGTTGTCTGTAGCCTGAAAGGAAATTTTTTTTTACGCGTTTAAGAATCTTCGTGGGAGTGAATGGTAGATTAACGGTAGGAATGGAACAAGCTATGGGCATCCTTCTGCAACTGTGGTGTCTTTTTATGTTGTAGGTATGTGGATAATTTAGTCGGATGGGAGACATGGAGAAGATAATGGATGTAAAGTTATGTGGAGAGCTCAACATTGAGAGCTTGACGTGTCCCAAAGGACGAGAGACCGACGGCAGACACACTGCATCCACTGCCGACTGCCGAGGCCCTCCTCTTCTTTGAACAGGGCCACACATAAATTACGCTTCCATCATTTCCTAGCTGAGGGGGAACGTTCTACCAAGTGCTGGGAGGCCATACAGTTTCAAATCTTCAACTGGTACGTATTTGAAAGGAAAACAGAAAATTGTGAGTAGGAAGAAAAAGTGAGAAGGTAATTTATGCCGAGACCGCACAGTTCCATGTAAACTTACATAATCCTGTCGTCTTCTGTGTTCCGTGTTCATCTGTGTGTGCTGGTAAGATGCGAAATGCGTGGCTGTTAAAATGTGTGCGTTGCTCTCCGTAAATTATTGGGAGCCATCAGGAAGGGAATGGAGCTGGGATTTCTACGGACACAAGTATTTCTATTGAACCCATAGCACACCCTTCAATCCAGTCAAATGGGAGTTTTTTAGTGGGATTTTAGTGGTGTGGAGTCAAAGAATTATAATACACTGCTCAGCACACTACTGAGGCTTTAAGAGGCAAAATGACACATTTACAATCATACTTAATGGCAGTAATTGTATTTTTGTAATAGCAAAAACTTCGAACCTACTTCAATGAATTCTATAACAAAGTCTTTTTATTATTTTTAAAAAGGGAAAGTGTTCTTTTATTTTCCTTTTTCAACAATAGTATCTTCCCTATTTCACTGCCTTTAATGCTGGATACATTCTCATTATTTTTAAATGGCTTTATTGGTTTATGAATATGAATTCGAGCTCGAGCTGGAATATAGCTTGCTTTACTTTAGTATAGTACAATTTACTTACATGTATTTTAGTGTGTAGGTGCCCATCATTGGAAATCAGTATATTATATGCTGAATGATTCGACATGTTAATAAGGAAACTCAAACTCAAACTGTGGTCAAAAACGCATTTTTATGGTTTTCAAAAGGTTCAAAACAGATTTTTACTTTCTATAAAATAAGAAAAATCCCATTTACCTGCTTTTAAAAAGTGCAAATTACATTTTTAGGTTTTATGAAAGTTTTGGAATGGATTTGAAAGTTGGATCGTTTTTTAAAAGACCCAATAATCCCAATACCAGGTTTTCGAAAACGGGCAAAATGTCAAAACGTACTTTTGAAAACCCCGCAAAATATATTTCATCAATTTTCTAAAGGCGCCAAACATCCTATGTATGTACATACATATTTTCTATGAATGACTCCTGCAAATACTTCATTTTGTGTCTACACCCACGGCTTCCCCCGTATTTGAAAGTGATTCCCACAATTTTACAGAAACTTACTTAAAAAGTAAAAGAGAAAAAAAAACGGACGCATTTCATTGAAATACTTGTGCTTTAACTGCGCACACAGAAAGAAGCTACAAACGCATTGAATTTTTATCGTCATCGCATTCATTGCCTGGCTCTCCGTAGATTTGGTGAGACGATTGGAATTTGGATTTGGAATTCGGATTTTTGGAGATTTGGAATTTTGTGAGGGAAGCTTTTGGAGGCGAGTTGGAACGGGAAACGGCTGCGACGACAGCATTGATGACAATGAAAATTGTGACTCAATACACAGTCACTACACAATCTTATATTTCCCCTGCTATAGGTATAGCTGCAATAAAATTTTGCTCGTATAATATGTCAACTCCGTACTACAAATACAGTATATGGCCATAGATACTACTTGTTATTTCCCCTTGTGTTTTTGCCGTGCCATGGTTTAAGACTTTCTTTGATAGTCCTTTAAAAGCAGCAAAGAAAGCTTTCTGTATTTTATTTGTTCTCCCTTTAATTAACTTCCTATTTATGTGCCGCTGGAAATTCAGTGAGAAAAATTCAATTTTTTTATTGCACATCAACCCCTACGCGTAGGCTTTTAGATTTGTTTTGAATACTTCTACAAAGTACAGTAAAAAAGGCTATCATCTACATTTCTATCTGAAATGTACAGGCACCTGTTTTGCTGGTGAAAATCGTAGCTCAAGAAGTAAAATGACACATATATTTCAATCAAAGGAATCAGAAATGAATATCGTCGATGTAAATACAAAGTGTCCGTCCAAGTCCACTAATTTATTTAAAAAAGTCTGATGCGTAGTTCCCTTTTTTGAACCACAATATCATAGCTATAGCTATTATCTTTCTTTATCTTTCTTTCTACTTCTTCCTATGTGGTGTGTACTATAATTGTGTTAGTGCTTGTTGGGGTTGATTTTGTTTTATTCTATTGAGTCCATTGCTCGTTCAATGAGAATTTATTAAGAGAACATAACTTATTTCCAGCGGAATAATGGAAGGGACGTCTCATGTGGGCAATCTGTATTTATTTAGCCCGCCGTATACGGGGCCAACAGGGCAGATGCTTCATTTTGGATTTAAATTCAATTCAGACGCATTAGAATCACAGCTCGATCTGCAATTCCGATTCCTTCCTCCAAGTCAACTGTGACTGTAAACACGGGAAGGAGATGAGCTGTCTCTACGAAACAAAAGTCCTGAGTTAAGAAGCAATTCTACAGATGCGGCTTGGAAACTCCCCTCAATAGCTTAATAAACGTCCCTTTGCGTCTACAGTGACTGATTCTAGCTTTTGTAGCCGTCAAAAAGGGAAAAAGGGAAGAGAAGGAAGCGTAAGCCAACTTGAAGGAAAACTGTGTTGGAAATCGGGAGACAAAGTTAAATCCAAAGTGAGATGGGAAGGTGTGGGCAATTCTTGTGGGTGAAAAACAATCCGAGTTGGAATCCAAGACATGTGCGTATCATCCCACTATAGCTAAAGGTACTATATAGCACTATAGGTATATCCACTCCTAAGTAAGCCAGAGGGACCTACGTATAGCCAAAGCTAATCAGACTGGATGCATATGGTAATAACTCTTAATTATCAAAAGCTATTTGTCCCCAGCCATAAATAAGAAAATTAAGACTCAATATTTATGAGCCAATTTTGCTCTTAATGTGTTTCACCATAGATTTACAGTGACAAGATAACTAGCCCGTTCCCGTAACACCCCACCCTCTACAATGCAATGCTCCCGGCTATAGTCTATCTACATAGTGTTGCAAATGCTATAGGTATAGACCATATACACACATGTATTGAGGATTTACACGGAATCGCAAGCTCATACTAATTCCGCAGATACAAAATTATAATGTTTCGCTCTACACTCACTATAGCAGTGCTTTCACACTAGATTTTATTTTCACACTACACAGCTACAATTTTGAATGCTGTCAGAACTAAAAAATTTACCTTGCACAAACATCCTTCATGTAAAATCAAAACAAATACACTTTTTTTAAAAATAGTGCAACTCTAAAGAAGGTTTCCACTTTTATTTTGACTATTGACAGCCATTTTTGAAGCATGCTTTAAATCGATTTGCGTGGGAACTGTCAGAACTTGTGTGGTACGTGTGTAATTCAAGTTTCAAAAGAGTGCTCGCTAAATAAGATTAACTAAATGTTTTGAAACTCATTTTTATTCTTCGATTTTCCTACAAATGTGCTCTGTATTGTGAAACTGCTTTTTGAACATGTTCTCTGGTTAAGTCAAATTTTTGAGAGATGTTTTTGTATTTGCACCCTTTCTAAAACGAGATTTGTATTTTTAACAACTTTTTTTGAACGTATTTTCTGTTTACGTTTATAACAACATTTTTCAAATGTTTTTCTATTTTGGACCTTTTTCAAACTTTTGCTTTGTTTATGCTCAGTAATTTTTGGAAAGCTGTTTACTGTTTATCTGTACTGATACTGATACTTGATTCCGTAAACGCATTTCGTATTAAAATAGGTATACTTACTTTAAAAACAAAATATATGTATTTTACACGTGCATATACACGGACTCCACATTTTACAACATATATATGTATATAACTTCAGGCATTTTAAAAATAGGCCGAAAATTTTGATACAGAGAGTTAAAACTTTACTGCAGGAGGATTTAGAATAGGAATTTGAAATAAGGGATGCGACACACTTTATGAGACGTGCGTCTCCTTCAGAATTTTATGACCCTGAGTCCTAAGCGTGCGAGATAATTATTTGGTATTTCTATATTGAATGGAATGCAATGCAATGGTGGAAATGAAAGGGGCTTTAAGTGTAAGTTGGATCTCTGAGAGAGGAAGTGTTAAAATGCCAAAGTGAGCGCGGGAATTAAATGCCAAATATGGTTGAAAGGGATAAATGTATATTTTGAAGGAAATGGTTTGAAATTTATGCGAAATTCCGAGTGTTCTGCGTGACATGTATATTTTCCATTGCTGAGTGTTTCAGTGTCAGCGCGAGTGTAATTACACTTTTCCTACGTAGATGCTTATCTTCATAGATTGGGATCCCTAGACTTGCCTTTCTAGGGGCCCTTCCATATATTACGCCAAGGCATGGGCAACGCACAATCTTAGTTCAAACTAGAAACAACTAACAATAACTGGCAGTACTGCGAGGTCTTTGAAAAAATGGTAAGCTAACTTTCAAACCGTTTAAAACGATCCTTTTTGTTTTTTGAAAACTTAAAAACTATGCTGGACGGTCTAAACTAGTGTAAAGCAGTGTATTTTATGCTTTCTTAAAGATGTACATTTGTATTAGTTGCGATTGCAAAAGGTACGAAGCCTAGTACTTACTTTGTTTAAAGGTGTACAACGAGATTTTTGCGCTTTTTGTTAATGGTGATTTTAAAAGAAGTAAAATAGGACATACATAATTCGTCTGCAAAATCGCAAAGTTTTTTACTTGCGTTCCGAAAAGGTGTACAAACATAGCACCCAAACATTTAAAAAGCATAAAACGCGTCATTCAGACAGCAAAGCCTTTCTAAACAAAGCATACAGAATAAATAAATATCGTAGGAAAGTGTAAAACACGTTTTTTCATTCTTTGTATATGAGTTAAAATCCAAACAAAGCCCGATATTCGAACGTAAAAACTTATGAAATAAATGTTTCTATCACGTAATATATGGACTATCCCTGGGTTAACTCTGGATTTGACTTGGCCGGAAGGTTGGTCCTAAGTTGGTGAGCTGAGAAGATTTTGAAATTTAAGGCTGAGGACTCGAGACGAGTTTATGAGAGAATTAAATGTGGCTTTTGCGCTCATTCTCTCCTACACGTGCTGTACTGGGTTCAGGGATCCTCCATATATTACGTACACAAAATAGAGGGAGAGAGGCAGTGTTATTTAGACACTACGGAGGAGTGTCTACTCAGACAAATTGTCGGCCTCCGTAAATTATGGAAAACCCCTCCTTTGACTGGAGTTTAATTTAAATGCCTGGGGAAGACGTCTGCATTTTGTAATACATATTTGCCAAGCCAACCATCTTTCCAGAATATCATTCGGTCCTTCGCTCTGGTGACTCAGGTGGAAATGAAAAGCCAAATGCTGGAGCAATAAGGGATCGTCCATATATTACGTATAAGTATTAGAAGGGTAGATCTGTCCGATTTAATCCCCAAAATCTAAATATCTGCGTAATTTAGGGAAGATCCTCAAGTCACAAGACACACGGCACTACACCACATGGCTAGATGACTTTAGTTCGTACAGTTTCAGACGGAGATGGAACTAAATTGTAAGATCTGGATCTGGCTACATTACATCTACTTAATCTACATCTGTCCAACACGTCTTTAGCTCGGCTGCGAGGCAAAATAAGGTTTCTCGTTGTTTTGTCAAAGTGAAGTTGGCTACCAAAAGCTGAATTCTAGGCGAATTTCGCTTGTTTTTTGGAATAATTCAATGACTGTCATGTTGCTTCTTCAATCACGATATGGACATGGAGGACAAGAAGGACGCTTGGTCTCCGTTGTTATTGCTGTCGGGGGTTAATTTGTGCGGAAGGAAGACGCTCACTTTGGCTGAGCTAATAAACCGAGCTAAGCCAGAAGCCAAAGTATCCATCTCAGTTACACTGAGGACGTATTTCCATGTGGAGACGGTGGCTAGGACTGAGCTCGGTTGTAGGATAACTTGACGGGTAGAGGCTGGAGGCGATTTCAATTTTAGAATCAAAATTATATGTCGTGTTATATAAGAAAATTGCATCCCAGATACATTTATAGTGCCTCCCTCCAGTATAGTGCAACGAGTAGTAGACCCTGTAGTTGAGGTCCTAATGTGACGACAGGAAGGAATTGTGGCGGAAAATGAGAAATGACACGTGGACCAGGACAAAGCAAAACTTCAAACTCAACCACATTAATTTTCGAATTTCTAATCCTCAAAATATGGGAATTTGATTGACAAGATTTAGCCTTGCATAGTTACATAAATCCTAGTATCGAGTTATAATCAAGAAAAATTTACAAAATTGTGGAAATTCTACAATTTTTTATTTATGTTTTGCAAATTAAGAAAGGCATTCCTACTAAAGTACTGATAGTGTTTGCACCTACTTGCAGTCCCCGTCGTTGCTAAAAGCGTAGGGTGCGCCATCTATGCTCCCAGAAAATCTTTGATGGGCTCTCCAAATGGACAAATATGCGTTCCTACGTCTGTATTTAAGAGTGTAATTCAAATGCCCTACGTTCGAAATCCAAGGCGCCTCCACAGATATTAGTATATTTTGTGTGTGCTGATGCTGATGAATGAATGGACGACTGCCTTCATGGAGGTAGTGAAGCGAAGATGTTCGTGTGGAGTCTCGATTGGATGGAGGAGGAGGATGATATTTTGAGGATGATTGTGAATTGTGAATGAGAGTCAAAGTGAAGGAGCAAAAGCGGCTACATTGTGGGTGGATGGAAGTCCAACTTTGGTTTTGGACTTTGCTATGGTTTGGTTTTTGGCTCAGACCAACGATGGCCAAATGAAGCTGGGAAGGAAATCTTGTTCATCTGCCAAATACGGTCAATGGCAATATGTTCCACCAACACTTTTCCAACCACCCGCACCGGCACTTGCACTTGCTGTAGCTTGTATTCATAGGAATAGGCTAGTCTGCGTATGAATTACATACATGCATTACATTATCTTTGTATAAGTATTTTTGGGGATTTAAATTATTAGTTTACCTATTAGAATTTTCAAATAGTAGGCAATATGATATTTACACATTTTCATAAAAGTTAAACCATCGTTTTAACAACCCCAGAAAGTTTTTCTGTTTCTATGTATTATTCTATGCAAGTGTGCAGAGAGTTCCGAGCCATGTTACTTGACTACGTGGATAGAAAGTTCCGGAATAAAACCCGCCCCTGATTCACAGGCAGATTTTCCTGTCTGTATCAAACCAAGGCCTCACACCAGCATCATCATCACCATCAGCCGTAAGCAGAAGACAGAAGAAGCCAATAGTGTGATGCAGATCCAAAAATCAAAACTACGCTCACTCAACTTCCTTCCCCTCCAGGTGTTTAACACGCTTCAGAACAACGAAGCATTGCATACTTTACTGTACATAGATCCAAAGACAGTGCAAATTACCGCAGTCACGTTGATAGTCAAAGCTTGTAGTAGGACCCTTCACTATATGTATTGGTAAACAAAGATATGTACCTAGTACAGCCTAAAGTTCCGTAGGGCCATGTGATTTAAATTCGAAAGAAGCGGAATGATGCGATGATAGAGCCATGAAGTATGTAATAGTGATGAGATTATGGTGAGTGCGAACATTTTAAATTTCTCACCGTATGTCTGTCTCTCCCTTCCTTCCCTTCCCAGCCAACCTTCCCTTTCCCTTTGATATCTGTAATCTCCCTTCAACATTCTAAATCCGCAGCGGAAACGCAATGAGTCTGGCAATTTCACATTTTAACATCAAAGAAGCTCAGGTCTACAAAACCTAAACAAGGAAAACTCACTTTCATCGCTCCAATTTACCTATAGGTCCTTACATGCATAAATATGAACAAAATATACATCTGATCCTAGATAAATTCTTGTAATGATCATGATCAGTAGCGGATCTAGTAGTAGGCAAAGCGCCCATAGGCAGCTGCCTTGCCAGCAATTAAATTGTGTTTTATCAAGTGCGTCGAAGGATTTTGTTGTAAATACATACGTACAAGTACTACTTGGCAAATCTTTAGAAAATTTTTGAACCAACGAATGTTTATAATTATCTATTAAAATCACAATTTGTTTGCTGAGAAACAAAACACTTTCAAAATCAAGGACCTTAAAAGTTCCTGTGAAATCACCCGTCCTATTTTTAAAAGCAATTTTTCAATGAACAAAAATTGTTATTAGGATCTTCAAAAATTACCAAATTGCTGTACGAAGAATTTATTATTTAAATCGACAAGTCTTCAAAATTGTCCATTTTGTGCCAAACACACTTTTGTTACGGGCTTCTTTTCAAAATATCGATTGAAACGCTTGTACCTTTCCCTTTGCCAGTAAACTAAAATTGTCAGCCATAATATTAAGTATATTCGCATAGACGCGTTGAGTGTAGTGTGTGGAATTTTCAAAATCGAGCACTGCACTGAGAGAAATTCAATGTGAGTTACAAATTCAAATAAAATAGACTTCCTCAGGAATCCAGCAGGAAGGTCTCCTGTGTGGTTCGTGTATTGTAGATTGAACAAGGACTGGTTACTACTTGTTGCCGAACAGGTAGGCAAAGTATTTGATGCACACAATAATTTGACCATAACTTCCATGTTGGTACACTACTATATATATGTATGTATAGACAAAACCACGTGTAGGCATTGTTGTAATCGAAATCCACATCAACCTACGACCCGTCGTCAGATCCTTTGTTCGTGAGAAAATAAAAGGAGTGATGATTGTCCATTTGAATTTAAAGCGCAGCAGAGCAAAAGGCCCTCTTGATTTTGAGCACCAAAATGCAAATACACGCTACACTTACGGAGTGAAGACAGAAACAGCTGACCGACCAACCGACAGACGAATCTTTGCAGCCAATCAGACCATATTCGGATTAACACAATCAGTATCAGCAAATAATTGAAATAAAATACAACACTGCGATAGGAATGCGTGCCGTGTGCGGTCCCTTCAATAGACATCAGTAATAAAAAAGCAATGCGTCAAATACAAACATATAGCGTGGACTATGAAGCAAAAGGGTGCATTTTGTATGTTTGTGTTTTTGAAAATGGCCAAAATCTGATACGAACTTGAATTTGAGAGCTTCAAGATGGCATATTTACATATTTTGCAAACATTGCACTTTGCAATGATTTAAAAAAACGTAAAAATTGTTGATAAAAATACCTAAAAACTATAACATAACAACATGCTGTGGAAGGAAGAAAGTACTTAAACAACATGGTTACGTCTAATTTGCAAATTCTTGTAAGCGAATTAGCAAGGGAACGTCCAAGTGTGGGTTTCAGCCTCAGAATTTGAATCAAAATATGAAAATAAATACTCTCGGGTGAAAAAATTTGTGTAGATTCCCCCTCCTTATTAATATTATGTTACAAGTTAAATTTCCATTAGCCTCCCTCTGCTGCCCCAGTCTACATTCAGTTTTGTATAATTTAATTTGAAATTCTAAATTCAAATTTTCTTCCAGCCAAGCTAGCTAATCGTAAAATCCAAAAATCCATTTGTTGAGCAAATTAAAATGAAGACGGACCGAGAGGAAGAGAAAAAGTACCGCGAGAGAGCCTAGCTAATCATTTTTGGTGGGTAATTTGATTTAAGCAGCCCAACTAACTTACCACCCACCGCCACTAGGCAGCCAGCCATACGGCTTGTATTTTTTTAAGGGTCTTCCATACACTACGTGTGCTCATGCTACTTGCATGCAAGATTGCTTTTCTCGTTTGGTCTAGCTATAAGAGTGTAGCAATTATCCATTATGTATCCAACGAATTAATTTATAAAATTTTAAATTATATAAAAACGCTTTTTATAAAAAGTTTTATAAAATGTACGTTTTAGAAATGTTGATTTCATGCAAAGTACTTTAGCATCGATTATTTTAGAAGAAAATTTGCTATAATAGTTTTACTTATGAACAACTATTATAACTTTTCGAAACCGCTGTAGTTAGGCAAGTTCTATAGTTTTGACAAACTTATTCGCAGTGTAACCTACGAACTTACTCTGTCTCCTCTAAATTAAGCGCATAATGTATGGAAAGCCCCTTAGCTCTCATCAGCTCATCATTTCCCATTCCCATATCCGTTAACTCTGGATAAAATTTACAATTCTTTATAGTTCACGTAACCCCGTCAATTTCCATGTTAATAATTTCTTTTAGGAAGAGAGATATAGAGAGTGAGAGTGAGTCCAATATCCTAATAAATGTCGGCATTCTTGTCGGCTTGAACTGCTGTTAGAAATGGTAATTTTATTTCAAATTAAATCAGCACCAAAGAACCTTGCTATGGCTGCGCGTCCGTCCGTATGAGTTAGTGTCGAAAAAATCACAATTTCAATCAACAAGATTAGTATATATCAATATCCGTATCACAATCTAATCAATAACAATAGGGCGCTAAAATTGAAAAAATGTTTATTGCTTTACACGAGTCTGCCATGCTCGGCGGTCAAGGGTCGTAAATAATGGTAAAAATATTTGTCAGTTTTGACACGGCCCATGGCTGGCGTTGCGTTGCTTGCATCGCACACACTTTCTTCATAGAAAGCTTCATTTTTTTCCTTAATACTTAATAGTATTTGCTGCTCAGAGTTGTGGATTTAAATTTTAAATCATTCCAAATACTTGATTGCATAACATAGTACGCACTCAGCTAAAATGAAGGCGGTCTAAAAAGTAGAAACCTGCGTCAGCAAATAATTGAGCCTTGTAAATAAATGGCGTACTAAATAAAATGAATGTTTCTCAAACTATCAAGGGACTTAAGCTTTGTCTTTTGGCTGTAGACGTTCTACTAGTATAGGCTGGATTTGATGGGTGATTGAAAAAGTGTGGGTTTGTAGTGTAGACAAAATAATGCTGACAGCACTGAGCTTTTGGCGTCCAAGAAAGTATTAAAAGGAATTAAGAATGCGTGCTGGCTTAAAAGACACAAAATGACTTATAGTTGGGCAAGAGAAGGAGAAATACGAACGTGTGCACAATAGAAACATAAATATGAGCAAATGCGTACAAATAGAAAATATGTAGTAGTGATGGGATTAGGTGGGATTTTAGTATTGGCACTTGCTTCATATTGGCATAGTGGCGCCTCAGCATAGCTACTACCACCTATACCCTTATTTTGAGTGTATCCTCAAAAAATTATATTTTATATGGGGACTTGATTCGTCCAAAGTCCAAAGGTTTAGACAGTGCAGTGTGATATACTGGAGGTAGTTTTTAAAACGACGAAAGGCTTCGTAAAATCATAAATCAAGATTAGGATCAGGATCCGGAGAGTCACTATGGCGAGCACTACTCCACGCTTCCACGCTCATGTTCTAACTTTCTTACCATTTCCATCTTGCCATATTATTATTATTATTACTATTATTACTCCTATTATCAGCTATAATGTAATATACTCTACGTGACTATGACTTGGTAGTATTCGTAGTTGTTAAAGTAGTCAGTTGAAGCGACTGTGCGTTAAAATAATGTGGTCTTTACTCATTCGATAGATTGCAACAAATTTTGTACTGTAGCCCATAGCTTAAATTCCAGCTGCGTTAATTTTTAGTGCATAAATTAAGACCAACTATACGTTTAGTCACTAATGCAGAAAATACAGGAGATTGAGGGATCACACAGTTTTTTTTAAAGAGTAAAATTGTCAACGTTAAAAGGATATTTTTAAGAAACGATGCTTATAAAGCTAAGAAATTGCTTTTGTAGAAAACCTTGATATGAAAATAGTAATTTAATAGAAAAGGTTTTAAAAGTCCTTTTATAAAACAAAATGAAAAAAGTCTTGTTTTCAGAAAGGGTCATTACTAAGATTGGAATTGAAAAGAATTTTTGACTTCTGGGAAAACCCGTTGTTTTACAAAAATATAGACTAGGGTTTTCACAAGAAAACAGTAACATCTTCCACGTAAACCTCATTAGGATATTTGTTGTTTTGAAAAACTGTTTAATTAGTCCAATATGAGTTTTTGGGAAAACTCTGCTAATTAGTTTGTTTTGAATTAAATCCTTGCCAGCAGGTAGGTATACTTCATACTGTGTTCCCTTCCTACCTGCCTACGGTTAAAATTCAGTGTAGGTAGAACATAAGATCACGAAAAGTAAATTACGCTTTTTTACTGAAGCAAATGTATATTATATCCCTACATGAAAGATGAAAGTATACACATACCTATCTACCTATATACATAGAACATTGTGGGTATAAGCACTAGGGAAAAAATAGTAATCAATTGGACCTCATAAATTAACTCACACGCGCCTCCGATTCCATTTCGAATTCCGACCGCTGCTGCGGTGGTGCACTACCACTGGGAGTACTAGGACTGAATAGGAAACTACACGCTGCATACCCAAAGCTGCAGCAAAGCCAAAAATGTAGAAGCAAAAAGCAAAGTTAACCCTTTGATTTGAAAGAGTCAAGCCCACATTGCCTATATCCACTGCTACTTATGAATCTTTATCGCTAAATAATTGCAGAAACAATTGGAATTGCAAAAGTTGTGATGTATACTTTCCCCCTAATATAGCACACAATCTCTAACCTAACAAAAACCAAACGAGATCCTGAGCCACAATTTAAAGTTTCGTAGGGCACCTCTATTCATAGAACTATAACTATAGCTATAATCTGGAGACCTGCATATATTACTTGAGTGGAAACTGTTTTAATAATGTGACGCGCTCTAATTGTTTCCGTCATCAGCATTATTACCTGTACGAAATCTTGGAGTATGACCTAATGTACGGAAAGCCCCTTTCAATTTGAAATCAGTAGTGCATACTACTACACACTAGTAATTCATTTCACCATAAGGCAGGGACGCAACCTCCGCCACCACGGCTACCACGATGAGAACGCGATAGGCTTTCTGGCTCGCATCTCTAATCGCATAAAGTAACACTAATTTAGTTGCTACGATTACCAATTACGATTACGATTAGTCTGACGTCAGTCTGTACACCAGGGCAGGGCAGGGGAAAGTAGAGCGAAAAAGCAGGGCTTTGTGTGTATGTATACCTAAACATATAGTATAGTGTTAGTTTAGGATATATGCATGTACAGAGTATCGATGTAAATTATAGGAACCATTTATTTCCTGAAATTCTAATAAGCTAGATCTCAAGACTCTAGTCATAGCCCTGCAGGCCACCCACCCACCTTCCCTAAACTTAATTAGAGTTTAGTAGAGTGCGTTCAGATTCTATGAAAATATGCAGACGTATAAATACACAGCACAGTTTACTATGCCTATAGATGTATGTATATACCATAGGTACGAATTATAGAACGAGGCAAAAAAAGAACCGAATTAATTTAGCCAGTTACAGTGCCAGATTACAACATTGATAATACAGTTGGTACATATATGTATGCATTGTAAATATGATCGGGCTCCAACTACTGCTATGGAGGTGCCTACATAGTATGTATGCAGAATCCCTTCTGGCCTTCGCTCCGCTCTTTTTGTTTAATCTGACACAATTTAGTTTGTTCGGTTGATGGAACTATGTAAGTAAGGCTCTGACACGGTGGCTACGTCTGTATTGTGGAAGTGAGATTAAAGATTGCAAATCAGAAAAAGTACTCAAATTAAAATAACTAATTGCTCTCTTGTTCGTCATCTTCTCCGTCGTCCTCGTCCCTCTTTGTGGAGTGAGAGTTGGGGGCCTGGCTCTCAAACTTTTTTCAACTCAGCACAAAATTTTCAACTGTGATCTCAATCTGCATAAATTAAATTTTTCTCGGTTGGTCGGTCGGTCGATCTGTTGGCTGGATGGCTGGCTGGTTGAGTTAGTAGACTTGGCTTTCTTCTGCGTCTCAAACTCTTTTGATTTCATATTTCGACTCACTTTCTTTCCGGGGTTAAAATCATGCTAATATGTAGCAGGAGAGCTTATACATATAGTTCACCGTCAAGTAGTATGCATGCAAGGAAAGCATGTTAGCGCTTGCGCAGCAACAGCAATAGTCACAATACAAGATTTGATGGAATATTGTAATTTGTTCCTTGAAGTACTATCCATGATCTAAATGGTGTAAAATATGCTACTAATTTCTATTTTTCACAAATTGCCGAAGCAAAAGTGTCTGGGCTCCTTTTAATGCTCTGAATCACACTGCGTCGTTTACGGTATCTACCATCTGGAGATAATAATAATAAGCACCCACCCAGGACAAGACGCACACATTCAAATGAAAGGATTTAAAATTACATGTTTAGGGGGCTTACATTATTTAGAGGTCTCACAAATACTAGATGAGGCAACTACTTTGCATGCGGAATGTATTTCCCAGGACTTTCCTTTTGGTAAAAAATTAGGGAAGGAATACAGGCTATGGAGAGTGTAATGAAATGAAAATAGAAATTTGATTAAAATGTGAACAAGGTTTTTATGGAGTAGAGGACAGAATCACGGTCTCATAATAACATGTAATTAAGACGATAATAAGAACTGCTACATGGCCAACGTATTGACTTTCCCGTCCCCTTTCTTTTACTTTTCTGTACTTGCGAGTGCTTTCACATATTAGCATTGGCACATAGACTACATAGCATGTGCCATGCCCTGCCTTGCCACCACCTAATCTCTGGTCTACAACAAGTACCTCCATACACAACATTGCTCTGGATTGTGGAGCAAGTAGAGGAGAAAGGAGAGGGAAATGGGAGTAGGAATGTGTAATGGTGAAAGTCTATCGATTTTCATTTTAATTGTTTGCATCAGATTGCGTGAGGGAATTTTACGGGGACGAAGCTACGGCTCTCAGCTGTCTAACTAAAGACTTAAGATACCCGGAGCATATGGCTCCCAGTTCCAGTGTTCAGTGCTTAGTGGCTGTGTCCTAAAAGTGGGACTGGAATTTTTCCAAGCAAACAATTGCTTCAGCAAAAGCAACAGACCCAAAACTAAACCAGAGCTTCAGCCATCCCAGAGTTCCACAACCAGCAACAGTCTCCATTCTCCATATTTTTCTTACTCGGTTTCTACCGTGAACGTTGGATTGGTCTACTTTATAAAATTTTCTGGAATGAACTTTCCCATACCTACTATTTGTCTGTCAAATGAAATGGTCGCAATATTTTGAGGTACACTTTATTCCATAACAGCTGAAATTTTCAAGTCAATGTATTCAAGCCTGTTTAGCCTACGTGTCTGCAATACCAAATATGTGCAAAGACGTTATTAAAAAACAACTTCGTATAAAAGTACGACGTTCAAAGTGTCGGAATCTCTAAAAACACCTTTTCTCTAATGCGAGTTTCTAGTAAAGTACTGCATATAAGTACGGAGTAGAGGGTAGTAAAAGCCTTTGTAGTGACAAATAGGGCATTTACGTTACGTGCATCACACTTAGACTGGACTGGGCTGAAAATCCTGGTAGTAGAGAAAAGGAGAGAAAATACTGGAATGGTCTGGAATTGAATGGAATGAGAATTATGGCCACACACGTTTCACTTTCTTTTCTTTCCTTGCTTTCTTTTTCTGAACATTGCGTTACTTTCTCCAAGTGTAGATGCACGGTTGTTTCGTACCGTTAGTTATATTGTACTTATGGTTGTAAGTCGAAGTGTACTGTCGAGCTGCATTTGTGGACCAGCCAAGGCCTGTACACACATGAAAGTAGTGGAGATAGTTACAGAAACAGTTCAATAGTTCAATATCAGTTGTATTTTTAGATAGTACTTTCTCCCTTGTGTTGTTTTGTTATTGAGTCTAGATTGGTTTTTGGGATAGTTTCTTCTAGGACTGGCTCTATTTTATTTTTCCCGTTGCTTTTAGTCCTGGGTTTTCCTCTGACTCCTCGTCCCTTGCTTTTGGAAAGGAAAAGGAAGAGAAAATCGAAGCTCAAAGATTTTTTATCCCAATTTCCCAATCTGTCTCTATTACGTAATATTTTCTGATTATTTTCTCCCACTATATATTCCATTGTATTTCCGGGAATTCTTCTGTCTTTGCCTCTGCCTCTGTTTCCATTTACAGACTTGCGTGGGTTAGCCTTATACTAGGAGTATATTTTATAGACACATGTCTTACACACTTACCTATACATAGCATGTTTCCTCCTTAAACGAACCTCCTTAAGAAAAGTAATGACATGGCCAAGGTTCACCGATGTTGGCAGGACGAGAGAAGCCAAGTCTAGAAACAAACCGGATATACAAAAGGTTTATTTTTCACAAGGTGAAAGGTGAAAGCATAGGAACTAATAATGCCTAAAACCCTTATCTATCATACAAAGGAGTAATTGGGGAACTTTCTCAATCATTATAAGATAATACCTTGAAACTTTTAAAGATTATTTAAATGTGACATTTTGCACTTTTTCAGCGTCAACGAAGCCTTTACACTTTCAAAAGCATTTAAACTTTCACCCCTCTTCAAAAACATGTACTATGCTGGCAAATAGGAGAGTCTGAGTCTGAAACTTTTTGTAATAAATAAATTATCGCCGAAGGCAATTCTAAACTAATAGCAATCAGTTATAGGTACCTCTTCCTTTTTGAGTTTTGTCATTTTGGAAACCATCATTTTGCTTCTCAAGCAATATTCTATAGTATCAATGCATACATACATAACTGTACATACCAAGGTAGTTTCCCCTGCAATAGATGATAGTTTCGAAGTATATTGCAGCTCGTTCTTCGTTACTCTTGTTGTTATTGCTGTAGTAGGATGGAAGCCAGTCATCCGGTCCGTCCGTCCACCTGCAAAAATATATAGTTATAAATAAGTCCACTGCACAGATAATAGTGATCGTAGAAGTTGGTGCTATACCACAGAGCATTTCCACTATAGGAAGGCATCGAGTGTATAGGAAGGTGCTTCTATGCTCATGGTTACTTTGTAAGCGGGAGCTCGTGTGCGTTCCTCGACCGGGGAAAAAGTAAAAGTAGTTGTGGACGAAAGGATTGTTGAAGTTTAATTGTTATTTATGGGTGATTTTTATTTCATTTGGATGGACGTTCGCACCATTATCGTTTCCTCTTTGCCATCTTATATCAAAGCAAATGACGCTACTCCATTTCACAACGGAAGGCAACCCACCATTCCTACCCTGCCCATCCAAAAACAGCTCCCAGTTATGTAGCAATGGAACAGTAGACGCACGAGGGTATACGACACAATACTCTTTTATTTTTACAGTTACGCCTTTACTTTGTATTTCACGGGCGTTCTTGTCTCTGTTTAGACTTTTTTCATACTCTATTTACTCTAAGTAAGTAGCCCGAAGCAATTCACCAAGTACATACTTGAACATTATAAAAAAGTAAAAGTATCCGTCGATTTCATCTTGGAAATTCGAAATATTTTTTATTTGTCTGTCCTTATACCCTTAGTCATAGGAAAAAGTTTCTTAAAAAGTAGTTTCAAGAGTTTCTAAGAGTAATTAGCGTGCCATAGTTCTTCAAAAAATTTTACCTACGAATTTTAGATTAGATAAAGACCGCACCTGTAGAACCTGGAAATAATGAAGAAAGACTATGATGTATGTATTTACGTGGGTGGGTGGGTACTGTTGTAATTAATTCGATAATTGCATGGAAATTGAGGTAGCTATAACTACATGGCTAGGTCGAGTCTTTATATATATGTATATATATAGACTTAAAAGAATGAGTTTAGAGTTATGTGATGGTTGCTAATCTTGTGAGGGATGAGGAAGAATACTTTGGTAATTTAATAATGCTTTGAGCTTTCTCATCTCATCTCGTCAGACTTTTGCTTCTATGTCTCTCTCCTCGTTGAAATATATACTAATATAATAATCATATAATATTACACGCTACACCATTACACCACGGCAGGCCGCGGAGGCATGAGAGCTATCTACTTTCTCACAGTGTGCACAGGGCTCCCACTCTCCCAATATAATATTGTCTTGAAATTTAATGGGAATAGGACATGGGATATAATTTGGAAAACTTAGCCGCTCTCTCGTCTCCCACTCATAGTCGCAGCCAAGCAGAGCCACACAACGCAAGGCTATAGTAGTATAGACCCCAAGAAGTATGTTCATATAAGCATATAGAATGCTATCATGTGCTCCTTGGGTTCTGTTTCTGTTCTGGTTCTTGTTCTGGCGTAGCCACCACGTTATCTTTAATGTGCTTCGATTATATAGGAGTGGGAAGGCTTCAACCATAAAAAACCCGTAATAGCATAATATATTTCTCATATCAAAAACTAATCCTGAGTTCCGAACCCACTCCCTCACATGACAGGAGCATCAAACAAAAGCACAACTAAAACACAAAAGTGAAACTGCTACAGTAGCTATATACATATATCCTGACAGTATAAGGGGCTAGAAAATATTACTTCATACAGTTATAATGCCGTGATACAGTATATGTATGAGTTCAAACACTATATTAAAACCTTTTTACAAAACTGACTGTTTTTGAATAGTGCAAAAACTTACAATTTCGTTTTTACGAAAAATTAAAATATACGTCATGAATCATTTAGGCCTGTAAATGTGTAGAACTCAGTCAATCAAACAAACAATATTCAATTTTTCCAGAGGCGCCATTATTGAGAGACCCCACAGTAAAAGAATGTTAAAGCATATAAAAATGTATCAGTGGCTATGTTATAGCATGCCAAACGCAAAGGAAAATTCACCTTGTGAAACCGAAGGAAATGAAGGAAGAAAGCATGCCTGAGCAGAGCAACTCGCAACCAACATCAGTGGACGTGAAAAGGGAAGATAAAACCAACTGTAGCCTTGCGACAGGTAGAAAAACAAACTATACCAGAGCCTAGAAGTGTATATAGATTTGCCTATAAACAGGTGTAGCTATACATACAACTATAACTATATACATATAAGTAGTGAATAATAGGTAATAATAGAACTAAACACGACACGATACGATAAGATACGATAGCCATGAAATAACCGAAACTAACCGTCAAATAATTTTAGCCACACATTAACAAACTTCCTCCAAAAGAACCCACTTCACTTTCACATGAATCTGTGTCCTATACGCCTATAGCAGCTGTTTCATCGGTATGCCCATAGAAGCATACTTTTAAAGGTTCGGAATGCACTGTACATGTATATACAACTTTTCCATAATAAGTTCGTGTGGTTTGGCTTCCTTCAGTTGAGTTAAGTTGAGTTTGGTTCGCTTTGGTTTTGGGCCAGGCTCGCGTGTCAACTGAGTTTTAAAAGAACGACACGAGCTCAATCTCTTTGATTCATCTTGATTAATCCAAATACTAAATTTCAAAAACAAATTTAAAAGCAGCCGGACAAAAACTCGAAACTAAGTACTATGCTTCTACGTACTAGTACTTACCTCAAAGCGGAAGGCCAAACCAAAGCAAAATCGGGAAGCCAATGCGAATTCCAAGTTACCACATTTAACATTATTTAGTTCAAGTCAAAGCCACTATTTGCTGTTAGATACTAGTAGTGGGAAAACTACAGTAGTAGGAATGAGCATAGACATAGCTTTTTTGGGAGCGTATGTATCCGTGTGTTAAGCATAGGAGGTGTTAAAATTGTGAAAAATGTAGAAAAAGAGG
>JAQFZC010000251.1:0-62955 GCA_034695205.1 Dicyrtoma fusca | reverse complement strand
AAGGACTTAATTGTGATAATCTCTTACTAGAGACTGGTTTTCAAACCGATCACGCTATAAATTTCACACAATCTTCTTAACGACTGATTGTATCAAAAATAAAACAGGTAGATGATTCCATAGAATTTTTCTAATTAAAAGAATGAATTATCACAATTAAGTCCATATCACAATTAGGCGCACCTACCCTACTGAAAAAATTGGCATGAAAGAAGCGGAATTGAAAAAGTAATTATTACAAATTATTAATACATTAGTTGTAACGCATTATTTCTAATTCCACAATAGTATGTAATAAATTATTACTTTCGTAATTATTTTCTTAAAAAATGAGATACCATTTTTTGTCGGTCGACGTAACAAAATGTATAGGCAGTAAAGATTGAAAATGGTATGTGATGCAATATTTATTATTATTAGGAAGTGAACATGGTGTTACACAAGTTTGACGAATTAGACTCCATGATACGAGGAATAGAGTTTCTCAACGCAAACAGCCAAACCGAATGTTATTATTGGGAAAATCCTTACGACGATGATAAATGTCGCAAGGTGACGTACGACTTCATCAATCCATATCCATTCATGGTAAGTATCCGCTTTAATCGATAAATCTAATGACTATTTTTTCACTCACAAAGCGGCTAAAAAATGGGTGTTCTAAGAATAAATTGGCATGCAGGGTAAAGATTCACGGGTATGTCATGTATATTGTATCCATATACATATATGCTTGCCGCAGTATAGTTTTCTGCTTCTGACACAAATACCTTTAACTAGTAAGATCATCTAATGCTATGAAGCAACTATTATCCATTAGGTGGTAAATGTGGGGTCCGGAGTCATTATCCTTGTAGTTACTGGGCCTGGAAAAGTCCGTCGGGTTTCTGGCACTAGGTATTTAAATGTTTACGGGGAATTAACATTGCGCAGTGCATTTATGTACTAGCATACTATATCGTTCCTTGCTGTTATCCTAAAATTGATTATTTGATCGAAATACTATGTTTCCAATTAGCTTGGGTGGTGGAACGTTTCTGGGGTTGTGTTGTCTGTTGACTGGGTGTAATACCTTTGAAGAGGCCATCAAGTTGGCTGCCACTGGGGATAATACTAAAGTCGACAAATTGGTAAAGGACATATATGGAGGAGATTATGCAAAGTTCAGCTTAAAGGGAGATCTGATTGCGTCAAGGTATACGCTCGAATTCTATGATTGTCGTAACAAGAATGAATTATTAATTTGAAAATCAATCTAGTATAGGTATATTTCTTTGAAAGTGTCTTTAATTTTGAGTTTATAATTTTTGCACCCTCTAGCTTTGGACATATGAACAGTCGTGAACGCAGGGATTCCGCTTCCAAGGAAGACCTTGCAAAGGCAACGCTGGTTACTATCACGAGTAATATTGGATCAATTACTCGCATGTGTGCGCTGACAGAGAATGTTCATCAGGTACGCAAAAAACTATCTTATTATGCCCTGTCTGCTTTTCATTGCTTTCATTTATGCTTGCGCTTGTTGACGTATACACTACTAAACGCCATCAAAAGTGAATGAATTAGACATCTGGAACGCATCATAACCGCATCATGTCGGGCATGATGCGGTTATGATGCGATCCAGATGTCTAATTCCTTTACTTTTAATGGTATTTTGTAGAGTGTACACTGCAAAAAAATACACATCATAATCGCATCATAACAAAAGTGAGTCCATTTTTATACAATAAAACCGCATCATTTTGATGTGTTAGAATACATCATAATGATGCGAATTAGATGGGATCCAGATGAGGTACCTTCACAGGGTGGGCTAAATGTAGACCTCATCAAAGTGATGCGTTTTTAATGTTTGTAAATGGACTAACTTTTTGGGCAAAATGATGCGATCCAAATGCTTTTTGGTAGAGTGTACCTACTGTCGCGACGGGCCAACTTGAGGGCTGGCTCATTAAGTACCTGCACTTTCGAGCTGGCCCGTCGCGACGTAAGTACTTTCCCTTATTGTTTACTTGCCGTAATCTGGATCAAAAATTTCTTCTCAACTCTGCACAACTTTGGTCTGTTGATAATATGCAATGCATTAATTCAATCTAATAGTAACGGTTTATATAAAGTTTTGTTTTATTTTTTAATTAATTTAGGTTTTATTTGTTGGAAATTTTTTTCGTGGCAACACCATTTCGATGAAGCTGCTTGCTTATGGCATGGAGTATTGGTCTGCGGGTTCTCTTAAACCCTTATTTTTGGAACACGAGGTATGTAATTTTGATCTAGGCTAGGTAGCCAAAATGGATGGCAATAAACTGTTCTAATATGTTCTATGTGTTCAACGTGGCCACAGGGTTACTTTGGAGGTATTGGCTGCTTGTTAGAACTGATGCAAATCTCAACAGGGGACGAACACGCAACATCAAATAATCCCAATATCGGAGCGGAATGAACGTGCCTCCATGCCGCGGTAGTGTCCTTTATATATCTGTGCAGTCATAGGACAAAGCTTTTGAATCATATTAGAATCTTATCTTATTCATTCATTGAAGTCGTCTTAAAATGTAATTATTATTATTGTTGATGCTAGTTCACATGCTTCTGCTAGGTGCTAGAATTGACGGATATCCAAGGATTTTAAGGCATTGTATTCTAGTAATAAACATACTGTATCATGATTTGATCCATTTTTCATTATTTCTCAGCAAAACTTTGATTCTATAACAGAATAATTGTAAGTAGCATGCCTTTTAGGAATACACGATTGCCGGAGCAATGTATTCGAAGCAAACCCAGAAAACTTCTCAGTAAATATTCGGATACTGCGATTTAAGTAACCATAATGGAAAAAATATGCTTCAATTTCAAGCACAATTTAAGCTCTATCAACGCAAGTACTGAGGTAATATAAATTGAAAAATTAATCTTTTTAACTGCCACATAAACCCCTTCAAAATTATGTATACAAAAAATCCAATGTTTTGTACTGCCCTGGTAATAGCCAGCCATGATCACATTATCATAAAAAATCAGATGTATTTGTGTACATCGTATGGTTTTGAAATAGCAACTTACGTGCACTGAAAACGTAATAGCAATGCTGCTTTTATATAGGGGCCAAGTTTGGTTTTCCAATAGCAATACTTATACTTCCGGTTTGAACAAATGCATGGTTGGGCTTATAAAGGCATTGTGGCAACTTTTTATTCCAGATTCAGTTACGTCCCGTCTGTATAAAATCAGCATCGCTATTGCGTTTACTGTGCAAGTAGGTTAGTATTTCAAAAATGTACTATGTACACAAATGTAACTGATTTTTATGATTGTGTGATCATGACTGGCTATTACTAGCGCGGTACAAAACATGGTTTTTTGTATACATAATTTTGAAAGGGTTTATTTGGCAGTTTAAAAGATTTATTTTTCAAGATTTATATTATCTCAGTAGTTGCGTTCATAGAGCTTAAATTGCGTTTGAAATTGAAACATTTTTTCGATTATGGTACCTTATCGCAGTATCCGAATATTTTCTGAGTTAGTCTTTTTTTAAAGTTTCTTATGCATTGCTCCGGTAATTAAGTTTTCTTAAAAAGCATGCTACTTACAATTATTCTGTCATAAAATTAAAATTTTGCTGTGAAAGTGTGAAATAATAAAAACCTTAACAAATCATGATATAGTTTCTTGCAACAATGCAATGCAATGCCTTAAAATTCTTGGATAAAATAGTTTGTTGGAATAATGTAAGTTAATAGTTTTTAATAAAATTATAATAAAGTCGTTTTATTTAAACAATAGTTTTGGCACACTACAAATACACTAAGTATATTTGAATAAGTACGTATTTACTCTTAAGGTATGTATGAATCTATTACTAGAATATTTATCTTAAACTGTTCAATCGTAAGTACCTATGTAAATTAGCTATATTATTAGTTCACATTCACACATTAAATACTTTGTTGATGGGATGTCTTCATGATATTCCGAACAGATAACTGTGGTAACAAACGGCACAAACTAAAACGTCTACATTTTGATCAAGTCCATTAATGATAATGAATGAAAATTCAATACACGTACTTACGTACCATAAATACTAAAATTAAATTAAACAATCATGTACAATATTAATATCAAAATGCAAATTGTCTGTTGTATTAAATTATTTAGATGATGGCTTTTTTTGCTATAATTAGGTCGTCGATATAAAAACGAGTAATACAAAATTATTTAACAAACAAGGCAGCTAATACCGAGAGAAACTTTGTGAGCTCATGTATGTACTGGTTGTGTAGTTGAATACATATATGTGTAAATAACAAACCAACGGCTTAAAATTACATAAAAATTGTAACAACAAGATTTTACAATAATACTACGGTAAAGTAAAAAGGCAGGTAGGAAGAAGTTTCAGCTCAATACTGTTATTTGGGCCATTATTGCTATATTTAAAGTAAAAATGGATTTACTTGTGAAAAAAGAGAAAAGGAATAATAGTAATCGTTTTTAATTTATTTAAAGTCAAACATACTCTTCGCTGGGTCGCGGAGTGGGATATCGACTACTTCTGCTGGCGGATCCCAAATTATTTATACTACTTGCGGGAGGGATACCACTAGCCATTGCACCACTTGAGCCGTCCGGTAATTCGGCAATATCTTTGAACACACCCACTAAATTCTCAAAGTTCGGTCCCCAGTTGAGTAGATAGTCCCAGCCTATGGAAGAAGGACCGCCGTTAGGATTTGGGTTTTTACTATAACTATTTATATAAGCCAAGTCGTCATCGGACGCTACAAGAGTAGACAGAGAGCCTCGAAACGAGTCTTCAGCTTCTTCATTTTCAACTTCTGTCAGTTTTGAGAAGATCATGTGGGAAGGTCTATAATCCCTTTTCTGGTTGTCATATTCAAACTCGGAACAGGTGAAAGAGTCATTTCCGGATTCATCGTCATCACTAGATGTATCCCTCGCTCTCTGCATCATTTCCGTATTTGCTTCGAGTAAATTGGAAAGTTTATTTTTCCGTAGGTCATCACTCTCGGAACTTGACACGGCGTCCAAAGTGCTCACCAAACTAGAATTGTTTTTGTGCCTCGAGTTATTGAGCCTGTCTATTTCTTCTGCTGTTAATCCTATCGTCATGTTGCTCCCTGTTTCTCCTCCACATTTTTTCCGCTTCTTTTTTGTCCCTTGAGAAGAAGCATTGACTGTACTGCTTCTAGATGAACTATGACTGATATTCAGACTTCTTTCACTCTGGCTCATTGGGTCCTTTTGTGTGGTGGCTAGTAAAGCACTTTGAAGCGGCTTACCGCTAATATCTTGCAACGTTAAAATTCTAGGAGTTGTTTGTTGAGATAATTCACTACTAGGGCTAAGTCTAGCTAACGGTGTACTTTTGAGTACATTCGAAATGGGACTCTGGCGGATTCCGGGACTATGGCGACTTCCGGGAAAGTGATGGTTATGGCGAAAAGGGGACGATTTGTTGCGACCGCCTAAATTATCCCGAAATCCTTTGTAATGATAGACTATATCTATATCCGATGGGGCAATGGAACTAGCATTCTCAAGATCATAATGTTCGGGCATTTCGGGAAGCTCAGGATCCATAGAGATACTGTTGTTACCATTCATGAAACTACTATTACTTGGTGGACTGTTGCCAGCTTGGGTGTGAGAAGGGGTGGATGTGGTTCGCTCAATTATATCAGGTTTCTGGTAGCCGCTATTAGGGTCACCAATTTTCTTTGAGTTGCGAACTAAATTGCGAATAGCTTCAGCTTCACCATCGTGGACGTGATTTCGAACAACGTCACTTGTATTCTGCTGAGCTGGTGATTGTTTTGTTGAAGGAGTTACTGGGGGTAGGGGACTTTTCTCTCGTTTGCGAAGACGGAAAACGACAAAACTTACCAATATAGCCACAAGAAGAATCACAAAAAACACTATCACTAATGTCACACCAATGCTCAGTGGATCTGGAGCAGTTGCAGTACCCGCTATTGCATTACTACATCCTCGACTCATTTTTCCATAATAAATCACTTCGTCGAAAATACCACCAGATCCATTGAAAGGTTGAAGTTCTTCATTAATGGTGAAATTTGACATGCAACCAGCAAACCCTGAAATTCATGTTTACAAGTGAAATAAAAAAATGATGGATAATCACGTGAGTAATTAATTTGTTTAATTTTTGTAAATATTGATGTGATTTGTTTACCTGTAGATAACTTATTACGTTGAATGTTTTCATCCTTAACGCCTGCAAGTAAAAGTGTTGTTAAGTATGGGTCTAGGATGTCATGCCCAGAAGCTGCGTCTAGCTCTTCGCCCCTCTGCAGTCCATCCACATACAGTTGTATGACTTGATTTGTCAAACTAAGCTTGACAGAATGCCAGTTGCCATCAACTAGCATGACATCAGTAACGCTCATATTAATCGGATAGTTAAACCCGACCCTGGAACTAAATTTTAGCTCTCCGTTCTGCAGCTGGAATGGAATACAAACAACAATTATCTTTAAATTTAATGTCACCGTCGATTAAGTTGTCAAATGTTTACAGGCATGAAGTTGATTTGCAAAGCAAAATTATACTAATAGCTTACCTCAATCATGGTGAAATCTTTATCACTAGCACTATACAGCAGTACAGCTTCATTATGGACAGTTCGAAAATTAAAAGAAATTGACTTGGACGAGAGGTCACGCTGTTCTCTGTTGGTTGAGATATAACGTCGGAGCTGACTTCGCCTATATTTCTCCCCAATTTTGTATTCAACAAATGACCCTCCACTAAATGTGTAGGGATAGAATGCTTCGTCGCAATTTGGAGCCTTGATATTATTTGAGCAGTGACATGTGTGAGAGTCCCACAAGTCAATGCATGTTCCACCTACTCCGCACTTATTTTGAGAGGCGCCGCAAACATCTTGAACTCTCGTACACTTGTTGTGAACTCCTCGAGACTCCAGCGGGGCAGAAAGATTTAATTGTCTTCCATTCACCCCTACACTATGAATACATCCAATAAAGTCATCCGAATGAATTTGCTCAGGTCTTTGAAGAATTGGATCCACGTGTGTAAGTCCACCAAGCAGTAGTGAGTTTCCATTGAAATTCAAGGTTCTACAAATAAATCAAAATAATATCAAAAATTTTAGGTTTAAGACAATGCGTTGTCACTGGATTTGTTTAGACTTAAAATGATTAGCTACAGTAATGAATCTCTGTCTTACCCTGTGGGGCCCACGTCATCAGCATAACAGGTGGCATCCCCTTGACGACAATCAGAACACTGCTCTCCACTATCCTGACAAGTTGACACGCTCAGTGAGATTACTCTGCTGTTTCGAGTTGCAATAATTCGGTGCCAGTCACCATCTGCAACAAATTTATTGACGCGGATGACAGCAACTGCTGTTCGGGATCCACCATAAGATAATGTTGGGATTCCATTCAGAAGCTCAATGGCTACAAAGTCTGAGCGTCCTCCAGTTTGCTCGCCAAAGTTGTAGACCAAAAGCGCATTTCGCGTATTTGTGGAAAAGATGATAGAAATATCGTTCGTGTTGGGATCCAGCGGGGGGAATGACATGTAGGAGCCAAATCCGAATCCAAACGCAGATTTTTCACAATGTCTTCCATAGTAGTGGGTGGGGCACTTGCATCTTGGATAAGGCGATCCTGATCCAAAATTACTGATGCACTCTCCGCCATTAAGACATGGGTTTGGTCGACAGGCATCTGTAGCTGTTTGACACAGATTTCCAAAAAATCCTGGTCTACAAAGGCAAAAATACGAGGCAACTTGAGCACTCTCTTGACATGATCCACCATTTTGACATGGATTTGACTGACAGGCACTGGTTCTTTCAAGTTCACAACGTTTCCCATGTAAGTGCGGTGGGCAGGAACATTGAAACTCAAAACCATGTTTTGTACAAACTGAGTTTCCTTCGCAGGGATTGGGTTGACATGGCTCCTTACGAAGTTGACATTTAAATCCTAAAAGGAATAAAGCAGATGTTCATTGAATTGCTCGTTATTAGCAGTGAGATTGTCCGGGGCCATCAAAATGTAAACATACTTCCGTTATTATATACGTAACTATACTAAAGATGTATGTATGTACAGCCGCTACCCATAAGTCATTGCGATTGCAAAAATTGAGTAGTTTTTAATAGTAAACATTGTAGTATCAAACTTAATTCGTGGAAACAGGGTAATTATAATTATTATTAAAATAATCCTCGTCCCATTTCCAACCCGAAAATAAAGTAAAACTTGTATGTTTTGATTAAATCGACAAATACCACAACAAACGAATTATGTTTGATACTACAAAGTTTACTATTAAAAACTACTCAATTTTGGCAATCACAAAGGCTTATGGGTAGCGGCTGTACATACTCGGGATAAGAATTCTTAGGAATACATTTAGGATACATACCTGTAAAACCAGATGGGCACTCACAAAAGAATTCCATTTGAACAGTTGGTGAGGATAATAGTAGCAGGGGGCTATCATTTATGCGCATCGTATTGTAAGATCTAAGGGACTGGGAGCATGAAGCTCCGTTCTGACAAACATTTTGTGTAGAGCAAGGCGAAAAATTGAGAATAACTTCAGCATCCAACAGACTTTTCAAGTCACTCTTATGCAACAGGAGTGTACTCGTCACAACTTCCCTCTTCTCATAACCCACTGAGCTTGATCCAACGGCTAGAACAATGTCCGTTCCATTTGCTGTAGCCATTACACTGTAAAGATGAGGATCATATCGGAAATTTTGCCGGAAGAACGACATTAATTTTGAGTAAGATTTCTCCAAAAACACTTTTGGTGTTTGGCCAAGGATTCGTACTATCACTGAGTTGTCCAAGGTTTTGTTATCAAAGGATAAAAATTCAATGAGCATAGTGGATGCCACTTCGGGATGGCGGCCATCATCGGCCAAAATCTTCAACGATTGACGTTTGTAAGTAGGAAGCTTGTTCACGTACAGATCACAATTGGTGGGAATTTTGAAAACATCTTCACTCTTTTCCAAGCGGCAAGTATACTGTCCTGTTGTGTCTGGATCCAAGGGCACAAGTACTGCAACTTTTTCTTTTGGAATCGTATCCTTAAACGTATACAAGATTAGCTGTCCATTCCGAGGTTGAGACGGACTATCGTTTTTGTCTTTTACTTTAATTTTTACGTCTTGTCGTGACTTTAAAGGTGGTTTTCCATTATCCTGGATTTCGATTGTAATTCTTAATTCTGGAGTTGACTCTCGATCAAAAGAAACCAAACTGGTCACAATACCGGACTTGGAGTCAATCTTTAATTTGGAAGCATCCGGTCCACCCACAAGTGTGTAGGTGAAAGGCGCTCCATTGGGACTTAAGTCAGGGTCTACAGCTTGCAATTGCATTACTCTTGTATTGGGTGGTTCATTCTCAAATATAGTTCCTTCTTTCGGTAAACTCTCAAGGTGTGGGCCATTATCGTTGATATCTCCTAATTTGATCTTAATAGTTGCCGTCCCTGTCTGAGGTGGTTGTCCCATGTCGATTGCTCCTACGATTAGTTCGTAAGCAGAAGTTGATTCTCTGTCCAAACTTGCAGCAGTTGACACTAATCCACTAGTTGGATCAATTTTGAACGTTTTGTTTTCATTTCCGCCAATTATGTCATATGAAAATCTATTGTTCGACGGTCGAACATCAACATCAGAAGCTTTAACTACTATCACTCGGGAACCAACAGGAACTCCCTCGCTAACTTCTGCTATGTAGAGGTCCTTTTCAAACACAGGTGGATCATTCCCATCTGCAAAAACGAATAAATAATTCGGGTATCGTCATATGTAATTCAATCCTAAAGCTTAGCCTTACATTACTAGTACGTTCTTATACGTAATTAGGAACCGACTACGTATTGTATGGGTAACATGGGAAATCTCTATATGTATATAATCACTTGCATACATACAGTATGTCTACAAAAGTATTTCCGATAGGGGTGCACGACACTTCTAACCTATCATACCTAAAAATCGCAGCAGATATACGTAACTTACCATTAAATGATTAGTTACCTACTTTATTAGCTTCATTATTATGGTCAGATTTATATTACTGCGTACTTACATTTAGAACAACAGTTGAAAATGTAAAAAAATTAACAAAAAGATTAGGGACAAAAGTTTGGCTGATTTTTAAATTCGAGCTTTTAAATAAATCTAAAAACACTCAGTGTGACCGTCCTTGGCTGCCAAGAGCTCCTAAATACTCTTTAGCACCGAATGTACCGTAAGTACATATATCGCGGACACCGACCCGATAACTCGGCCTTGCATGACAGTTCATCATTCAACAGGGTAATCATCCGAAGCCTACGGCCAAGGCTGTGACTAAATGGTCTTCCACCAACCGGATTGGGGTGTTTCCGTGGCAGGCGCATTCACCGGATGTGAATCCGGTCGAAAATCTCTGGGGGACTTGGGGAATACATTTCGGAACAAGGAGGTGCCTCCAAATATGTATCAATGAGTTGCTGGTGGCTTAGGATCAAGACATAGAAACACAGCCCCGATTTTACAGCCAAACTTGTACATTCGGTGCTAACGAATATTTAGGAGCTCTTGGCCGCCAAGAGCGGTCACACTGAGTGTTTTTAGATTTATTTAGTTCGAATTTAAAAATCAGCCAGACTTTTGTCCCTAATTTTTTTTGTTAATTTGCTTTTGTATTTTCAACTATTGTTCTAAATGCAGGTATGCAGTAATAAAAATCTGACCCTAATAATGAAGCTAATAAAGTAGGTAGGTAACTAATCATTTGGTAAGTTACGTATATCTGCTGCGATTTTTAGGTGAGATAGATAAGTTAGAAGTGTCGTGCACCCCTATCGGAAATACTGTTGTAGACTTATGCAGTTTTTTAAATATGTCAGTTTTCACTGGTGTGAGATATTAAGCTTACTGTTTTATTTAAACTAATAAGGGGCTGTTCATAAATGACGTTTGCAAACGACGATAGGCAGGGGGTTGGAGTTTCCGTTTACGCTAATGTTAAAAAATTCAAACTTTTGGGGGAGGGTGGGTGTAAATGTCCGAAAAAATGCAAACGTCACTTATGGACAGCCCCTAATAAGTTTTTATAATTGCAGGTAAATTAAGAGTCAGCCTTTCGTATGCATATGCATATTAGAACTGTTTACAGTAACTTCCTTTAAATGAGGATAAGTGAAGCCAATTATCTTACCTTGAACGAGTATGTTCACTTGAGCCTCATTGGTATCATTGCCACGAATAGATCCGCCGTTCTTAGCTAAGACAGTCAAGACGACTCTGGATTGAGATTCCCTGTCCAGGCGCCGTGAAACAGATATGACACCTGTTGATGGATTTATGGAGAATCCTCGGTCGTTACTCGAACCCACAAACAAATAATACACAATTCCGTCGTCTCCCACATCTTCGTCAGTCGCCTGAACATTGCCAACTTGAAAACCAATTGGTGCAGACTCTGACACTGTGAACTGAAAGACGGCTTGAACAAATTTGGGAACGTACTCATTGACACCATCGATCATTACTTGAACTTGCGTTGTACCGAAGAGATTGGAATCCGGATTTGACGCTAACACCTCCAAAGTGTACTCTTTGCGGTCCTCGTAATTAAACATCTTACTAGAACTAATGTGCCCTCTCGCAGGGTCGATTGTGAAGGAGTTTTTCCCAGAGCCTCCAACAATAGAGTATCGAACAATAGCATTCTTTGGAGAATCGTTATCTGTGGCCACCAGCTGAATGACAGGAGTGTTTATGGGTGAATTTTCTTTCAGATGTGCCACGTACATTGATTGGTTGAATTTAGGACTGTTGTCGTTGATGTCTGTCAGAATTACTGTAAGCTTAGCTTCACTTGATTTCGGATAGTAGCCCAAGTCGACAGCAGAAATATTTAAATGATATTCTTTCTTCATGTCGTAGTCCAACTCCTTATTGATGCTCACAGCTCCGGTGTTAGAGTCGATTGAGAATTTGTTCTGTTCATTTCCTTTAGTGATATTGTAGAGGATCTGCCCATTTGGACCCGCATCTTGGTCAGTGGCTGTGACGGTCACGATTATACTTCCCAGAGCTTCATTTTCCGGTACAATCACTCTGTAACTAAGATCACTGAAAACTGGAGTATGTTTATTAGTACCCGCAACAACGAGCACGATACTGACATCATCGGACTGCGGTGGAATGCCTTTGTCAACAACACGTAGTTGCATGACGAAACGTTGCAGTTTCCTTCCAATCAGATTTTCAGCTACAGTGATCCAGCCTGAGTCTTTTTCTATGTTGAATAATTCACTCCCGTTCCCACTGATCTTCAAATACTCTAGCTCTGCATTAATTCCAAAGGCATCTGGGTCTTTAGCTTTAATTTGTATGATTCGTTGACCAACCGGAGAGTCTTCAAGTACGGGACTGAAATATGCTGAGCGCTCAAATTCTGGCGGACTATTATTTCCATCCACCACATTGATAGTAATAGTGCATTCAGATGACATGGGAGGCTTTCCACTGTCCGTCGCTGTAACGACTAAGCTGTATTCATTTTCTGGAGAAATCCTCTTGGCACTTGGTTTGTACTTGAGAGGTCTCTTGGAAAATATTTCTCCACTCACTGGATCAACGGAGAAATAATCTGACGGTTGTTTTAAGCCATAGGAAACAAGGGCATTGGGACCTCGCTTATCCCGATCGGATGCGGTCACTTGGCCCACAAAAGCCACAGGATGATCACCTTCCGGAATATTAAAATTATAGTAACTGTACTCGTAGGTGGGGGAGTTGTCATTGATATCCAGGATCGTGACTGTCACGAGTGTTTCCGCACGCCATGATCCATCCACCGCAGCAACTTTTAATAAATATTCATCTTGAGATTCTCTATCGAGCAGTCCACTCACCGTCACATTTCCACTCAAAGGATCGATTTTAAATTTCCCATAAGTATTTTCCGTGAAGCTGTAAGTGCAGTTTGCATTTGCTCCCACGTCTTTGTCTACACTTGTCACTTGTATAACAAACGTGCCTATGGGAACATTTTCCGTCACATTTACACTGAACAAGCGAGTGAACCGAGGGGGTGAATCGTTCTTGTCTTCAACATTAATTATAACAATGACAGTTCCGGTTTGAACTGGACTTCCAAAATCAGTCGCCTCGACAGAAAGTGTGTACTGAGCCACTTCTTCCCTATCTAGTTTGATTTTAGTAAAAATTTCACCGGTGTCGGAGTGAACACCAAAGATTTTTCCGTAAGACGCTGAACTCTCACTGCTCAATTGGTATTTTACTTTTCCATTCACACCGCTGTCGATGTCGTGTGCGTGCAATGTGGCAATGAGTCGGGGACCGGGCTCTTCCTCGGGAACACTCAAATTGTAGACATTTTGCTCAAACGCTGGTCGATTGTCATTAAAATCAGTGACATTGATTAGAAGTGCTACAGCAGTCCTGAGCTTAGGCTCATCCTCACTACACACTTCAATCCATAGTTCATAGTCCTGAGCTGTTTCAAAGTCCAGTCCTGACGGTGAGATCTTTAGCACTCCAGTATTGACGTCAATTTGAAAGGCGTTTCCCAGATTTCCTCCACCAATATAGAAATTGAAGCCTGAACGGTTGTTGCCACTGCCAGTGTAAGCTTTCGGAATGCCCTGGATTGTGGTCACGACAGCATTGCTGGTATTCTCGGGGAAAGTAAATACCATGTCCCCAGGTTTGATTTTTGGGAATTTTTCGTAGTTGACAAGGTTAACATGAACACGGCAAGATGAGGATAAAGGTTTAGTGGGAGGCGAGTCTGTAGCACGTATTTCTAAATTAAATTCTTGAGCTCCACTCGCTTTAAGATTTTTCAGTGATTTTATCACACCGGTTTTCTGATTGATCTGAAACTTGTCTGCATCTTCACCATCCAAATAATACCGGATTCTACTGTTCAGACCTGTATCGATATCTGTTGCTAAGACGCCAAGGACGTAACCACCTCCAGCTATATTATCCGGAATGCTAACTGTATAACGAGATTTTTCAAATTTCGGAACATTATCATTTAAGTCCACCACTCGTATAGTCGCATTGGCAAATGCCTGTCGTTGTAGAACTGGACTTGAGTCGGAGGCTTGAATCGTCAGGTAGTACATGTCTTGTGTCTCACGGTCTATTTTATCACGGACTACAATTTCACCCGTATCTTCCTTAATATCAAATGGTAATCCCTCCTGGCTTTCTTGAATGTGATATCTATGTGAACAACACACAAAAAATAATAATTATCAATTTAAGAAAAGTATATATAATTTCATGACAGCTTCATTTCCACCCAGGAATTCTATTATTGTATTGTGTCGTGAATATCCGTATGAGGTCAACATAATAATGCATTAAAAAATGTCTTTTTGATTTCAATGACTGATGGATAATTAAAGGAATTGAGTTTGAAGTCTTCTGTCCTAGTCTTTAGGTACACACCTGAAGGCGTAGAGCAATTACGACTTCCTGCACGCAAACATTTATTTTCTCGATTTCATATTACGTAACCAGTTACCACAACGCCATTCAACTTAAGGTGTATTTTTTTTTACAAGCTCATCATACCAATTCGGATACAGACATACCAGGTTTTTTTTTACTTCAATTAATTTTTTTATCTGCTTGCAACCTGTGCAATACAATTTTTTTTCAGTCTACCTCTCCTATCATTCACAAGCAACAAAGTATTAAAAACAATGAATTAAATCGGAAATAGTTATTACCTGATACGAGCATTGAGACCGTCATCAAGATCACTCGCAACCACTTGACCAACAACGGTTCCCATTGGAACATTTTCTTCCACGGAGAATTCATAACGGTCATGCTCCATGACCGGAGTGCAGTCATTCTCATCCTGGACAATGACACGAATGATTCCCGTACCGGTAAGACGAGGAGTGCCTGATCAAAGAAACATACATTTATTTACTCAAATGGCTTCACCTAAAAACAGCAGTCTTTGAGACACCAAACATCCAACACCTCCCTTACTTTACTTAGGTTCTGCGGTTTAGGGTCAGCTGAGTGCTTTCCATGAAAGTTCTCTTATATATGTATAACTTGACTTAAGTAACTAGGTATGCATGTTAAAATATATGTCGTAGACCCGTACACTATTACAGTGTACAAAACTCCCTGCGTTTCCCCGCATGAAAAATTTATGTGGGGGTGCAAGGAAAATTTAAGTTTATAGTAAAATGTTCCGCTTGTGATTGTGTCAAAAAACTGCCCTGTAGCTCCTCTGATATCTCTCTATATCCAAGTATCGGACACACTGTGATGCTAGTAGTTGAATAATGATACGTAAAGTATTGAAAAAAAACCAAACTATTTTTTATCGTTGAAAACGAGATGAAGCAAAATAATCTTGCAGTACTAGAACATAAATCAGGAAGAGGGTAAGGTATACTTTATGGGGCTTAACCATGAATTTTGTTTTCATAGATCATACCTGTCTGAATACAAAAAATAACTCCCAGATTTTCAATAATATTATATAAATTCATGAGCATACTTGAAAGTCGTCCGGACCTGTAATACATACATAGCATTAGCCTATTCAACACCATGCTCTCAGTGTCTCAGTGCTCTCACATCATATGTACCTCTATGCATATCTGGATTTTTTTTTCTCCTTCGTATTAATGTGCTTCATCCTGCAGCGATAGAGATACCTGGGATTCTGTATCTCAGCCAAGCCACATATGACTGCGGTGCCGAAGACTGAGGCCTAACTGCTAACTGCAGAGGTGGATTGTATGCACGCACGTAGGTATTTACATACCAGAGCGAGAGTCTGTGTACAAGTCTATCTCGTCCGTTAGTTAGTGTCTTTGGTGGAGTTCCTCGACTTTCATCGTAAGGGAACCATTGTTGCAATTTCATCCCTTCAGCTTGGATACAGCTACATACAATTTAATTCATGCAAGTAAAGAAAAATCTTGTCTGCCACCTCCGGGTCGATCTCCATCCACCCTTCGCTTAGTTTCGTTCACCCGTATCGTATCTTTATTCCTTCCACAGAACCTGTGTATAGAGGAAATTTATCTGTCCAACCTTAAGCCTGGTTCAGTCTATAGTCAGTTGTGTGTTGTGAGTAGACGCAGCTCAGACTATGCACGGAGTCTGGTGACTATAGGTATCATATCGAATCCCAAAGTCTCACAGTTCTTGTTCAATCTAAAAATCTTAATCACCAACTCTTGTGTTGTTGTTCTTGTTTTGCCCTGAATGCCTGTTCAACCCGTTAAGAAATCAAATACTCACTTTCACACACACACACACACACAATCATAATATTCATAATACCTATTCGCATTCATCTTCAGCACGGGGTTGGAATTGTCACACTTTGATTATATTGTATCACTCCACCAGCCCACGTATATGCGATTACATAACTGAAGGTCTGTACGGCAGTGTCGGGGCAATGCTGTGGGAACAAGCTCCCGTACCCTTGTACTCAACTCAAACAATCTGTATTAAAGATTAAATTTATTTTTGTCCTCTCTGTTTAAATGTATTTGAGCCCGTGTCAAGCTCAAGCTCTTATTACCTTTAGCATCATCATAAATGTCTCTCTGTCTGGATCTCCCTTCTAGCTTCCTTTTCTCTGAGAGAGAGAGAGAGTCTGCAAGTCTCTCTTTCTAACCCAACCACCTAAAATTAAATGTGTAACGAGAAAACCACTAGAGTTAGAGGTAAGCATCACATAGCCTCCGATGACTTTGAGTCCAAGAAGACCAAAAAGAATGGAATTCACAGCTCAGAGGAAAGAAAAAGGGGCGGAAAACTGAATTGATGAGATGATTATTTTCCAGCCTCTTATACCTCCTCCGCCCATCTCTTACTCTCCGTACTTCTTATTATATCCATGAACCTACTTGTTATACGGAGTTTCCCTTCACAGCAGTATCCTTCGACATTTTTCAATTAAGAAATACATGACAGAATGAGCACGGATTCTCTATACTATTTTACACTAGCTCTAGCTCCGGCCAGGAAGGAAATAAAATGATTGTAAACATAGACACACAGACCTTTTTACACAATGTGTTTTATAGTGGAACCTTCACAGTTTACTTTTGCTCCAACCAAGACAAACAAAAAAGTATAAGCACGGGAAGAACAATATTCATATATAGGGGTCTTCAAGTAGAAACTCATGGGCAAAAAGGGCTTTCTAGCTATAGCTACGAAGGGAGATACATACATATGAGACAATGTGCGTTTTGACCTGGGATGTTGAATGAAATGATCATGTTATTATCGTTCTTTTTCAAACGTTCTGCCAACAGAAGTATTAATCGTATGCCGTATACGTAACGAACATCCGTACAAGCAACAGAGCAGAGGCAGTCTGTCGGTCGGTCGAGGAGAATTTGAGATAATGAAAGTGAAATAATTCATCACACAATAAAATCCGAATTCGAGTCCGAATGCCAGCCATATAAGTAGTATATGCGTAGAGATAAGTTTAAAGTAAAAGTAGGAGAGAACGAATTCTTAGGGCACGTCAGCTTCAGCCCTATGACCCGCTCCACCATCAACTGAGGGTGTCATAACTCTGAAAGTCGTAGCCGGGATCAGATTAAGGAAGACGGAAAAGACCTATCTACTAACAAGATCATATTTTCTCCATTGAATGAACCATTGAGGACTGATTTAAGATTATTTCCTTCTACTCTTGAGTCCACAAAATTAAGATTCCAACAAATGTCCATGTCGTTGACTTATGTATCTACTTATACCTGTCTACGGCCGTCCAATCCAGAGTGTGCATACCTAGTCTCCTCAGAGACCGCATGCACAATGTATCGTCAGATGAACTTATTTTGCTCTTGATGCTCAGACATTCAGTACCAAAATGGTCTTGAGAGACGATGCTCAACGTCTTTGCTATTACTATTACCGTTCATTGTTGCTCCAACATATCGTATCGTGAATGTGTTACCAGGAACGAGCTATTAAAATCCAGCCTCGGCTCACTATCTTCTTCGTTCTCCTAACTTACTTTATATACTCGCTCCGTCCCATCTTGTCTTCCTCACTGACTTCACTCTCGTTTAAGAAAGAACCTCTTTCTTTTTTCCCTTTCTAAATTATCATACCTTCTTCGAAAAACTTTGAACGTATTACCAGCAACTATCATTTTCCACTCGCCTCTCACCTGTTGATTCCCACGTTCGTATTTCCATGCAGTACAGGTCCCTACATTGTATCCTATGCTCTGAGTTCAACTACATACTATACTATAATCCGACGCATGATTACCTACATACCCACACTGTAGCACTCCAGACACATACTTAGAGCATCTCTCAACTGATTCCACCTCCAACTACACTCAATATGTTTTTCCATTTCCCTCTGTGTCCGTCCGTCCGTCAGTCCATGATCCTTCTCTCTTGTTAATTCCAATGAACGAAAAACGAACCCGTCCAGTCCAAATAGGGAACATTGTCAGTTTCATTTTACCCCCTCGCTTTCTAACCTATCAACCTACTCCACACAGATCATATTTAAAGTCTAGTTTTTCGGCTTCTTTACTCACTGTCCACGATCATATTTTGCATTCATTAAGAAGGAGACAGAGAGGAAGAAAAAAAAATCAATTCTTTATTCCTTTCATTTCATACTTAAAACGTGTAAGTGTCTCTACTCCCTTCTCACATGACAGGAGTAGTTCAGGCTTTTTTTCCCTTCCCCCTCTGTGCCTCTTTCTTTTGACACACTGTTATTGTAAACCCAATGGCTCGTCCCTATTTTACATTAATATTACAAGAAAGCAGAAGCTCAAGAGATTTTGATTATGAACCAACCTGAACAACATTAAATATATTGAAAATTTGATCAATACACCCCATTCATCCATTTCGATTAGGGTTAAGCACGACTGTCTTGACGGATACCTACCCACCTAACCTATTTTACGTTTAAGTCCACGCTCACAGTATACTTCTGTGTATTAAGGATACTTTACGGAGGCTAGGTAACTAAATTAATCCTCAACACAAACATCAACAGCTACATAGGAAGGGCGCACTCAAGTAGCATGTAGATTTACCCCTGCTTCCATACTACGGATACACGTATTGGCAGAGATGCGAGACTCAGTTTTGAGAGTAAGTTTAGTTAACTCGACAATGTTTTTAAAATTATAACCCATAGCTTATGATGGGGATGTCTTGAAAAGGAAATATGTATATCAGATGGTACAGATGGCTGATAATAATTATGGCTATCATGGGTCTTTGACCCTCCTCTTAGCCATAATCAATTGGAGACAAACTACTCGTATCGTATCGTGGACGGAGGAACGAAACGACTGAAACTGAGAAGATGTTACCCACTGGTTGTTTGAGCAGTGTTTTCTACTACACTTCACTCATCCCTTCATTTGGCAATTCATTCTGACAATAATAATAACACTACTACCTTCTATTCCCCGGCCTTACTCCTCATTAATGGGCACCTGCCTATGGACGGATGGATGGAACAAGTGGCTCTTTTACTTAGCTGGGATGCTCCACGCAATAATTATTCCAACAGAGATACTTGTACGAGCTCACTAAAACTGTACAATATGCACCTATTCCTCTGGCCCTCTGTAACTCTCTCGTCAAACCCATAAACAATCATCCACACCGTAAAGTTCTCCCTCTCTGCTGTAAAGTAAACTGTCTCTCTACTTTCGACGACCAACTCTCTCGGCACACATGTCCATCTTGATAGTAATCCCATCCTTTTACTGGGGCTGCTCACACAATTGTTCCTAAGCATGAGCATCAGATAGATACTAATTATTTCCACAGTGGAACTGTAAACCTTCTCACGTTTTATAAATCTTTCCTATCCCCGTTTTGTATTTAATTAACCTTCTTTTAATTGGTTCATGAACGCATGTGAATTATTATATGTGCGGAGTCGGAGACCATAGTTTCTTTAAATAATGGATATACATATTACACCACACCTACCCAGGCTACACATCCATAGTAGACAGATACTCATTTTTTTCTCTCCTTACAACAATTATTCCTATTTCTCTTTTTTCTCTTTGCATGGAATGCATCCTTATACTTTAAATTTAATGATATGATTTTCTGAACCAAGAGCTGAGGCATTCCTTTCTTTTATGTTCAAAAATGTTGTCATATGAATTTCTCATGATTTTTCACACAAAAAATTGTTACTGATAAAACAAGTTGAGTTAAAGAGTGAAGCTGTTATCGGATCTTTGCTGATAATGGGATTGAAGATTACAACGGGTATGCAACAAATCATCTATTGTAGTCATCATAATCTGGTGAATGAGAACAATTTTTCTTTATACTTGATTATTGAAGAGGGCTGTGCAATGAAGTTCCTTGCATCCAGAGTGCATAGGTATACATAAAATCAGGTATCTACCTATACAGCCAGCCATAGCCCTAGATATAGTGGATGGTGAGGCTCTGTCTCTGTGGTGAGTGGAGAGATACCTATACTATGGAGCAGTTGTACATTATTATAGCTGATGCTGATATCCGTGGCGTGGTTCCCAATGAATTATCGCCACTTATAGCCGCACAAGAGGTTATAAATAATACAGGAAAAATAGCCGCTAGCCAACATCAAATGTGGATATCTTTAATGTTCAATCCTTCCCTACACTTTACACTCGTTCGTATAATGTAATAATATTATAAGTAATATCCCAAAGAAAAAATATAACTAACTTATGGGCTAAGGAAGAGAAAAAAGCAATAATTGTAATACACAAGAAGACACGTAGCTACATAAACAAGGTACTATGCTTTTAATTTATGAACTTTGTTGCCAACCGACAAGCTTCTCGCTGCCTACGCATTTCTTCCCTTCGCCTCACAGTCGTCTCCTGTAGATTCGTCCGCAGTAAGTTGAGTTACGTACGGTTACATGCTATAGTTTCAACCACACCAGATTCGATGCTAATGAGTTACAGATCAGTAAAAAGGAAATAGTAGCTAGAGTAAACCATTGTTATGCAAGCTAATCGCTTTATAGCTCCAGTGAATTATTTAAAAATGAATTTAACACATTTTCTACCTGATCTCAGTTTAAAGAATGAATACAAAATTTTGGCTAAAATTTTTGTTGAGTCATGGAATCAAGGCACCTACCTAGATTCCGACATACATTACTTCTGTTGAAGCACACCACGAAAGATTTTTAAAAATTTCATAAATACACTTTTGAAACCGCCGTCAATCGGTGATTTATCACTGCTTCTGCCTCCCAGAAAAATGTCGTAAAGTTAGATGTTATATATGGGCAACCAAGTGAATCGCAAAGGTATTCGGCAGAAAAGAACCAAGGAACAGAAA
Organism: Dicyrtoma fusca; assembly: GCA_034695205.1. NCBI lineage: Eukaryota > Metazoa > Arthropoda > Collembola > Symphypleona > Dicyrtomidae > Dicyrtoma > Dicyrtoma fusca. Next base: position 41,508 of record JAQFZC010000251.1, on the reverse strand, counting down.
TAAACGAACTTGTTGTCAACCAAATACAACTAGAATAACAATACGAAGGTGTAAGATCAACCTATTGATGCTCTACTAGTAACTTTACTGTGATATACTGGATATACCAATTGAGTTTGAAACGCTATAACGGGCTTAAACCGTTATTCAACTTTGAACCTTCTTTATTTCCACCAAGCTTTGTTCACTGTAACGACCACCGCGGTCATATATCAACAGTATGAATAAAATAAATAACAAGGTGCTTGACTTTCTAACTTTATTCCCTACTGATTATCACTTTACCCTTTGTCATGTGAGAAGTTCACCCTGTAGGTAGGAATTTACTTTACGGACGAGTTCACAGTCATTTTTACGCTCAAGTGACAAGTTACCTATTGAAATGACTTGACTAACGAACTAATGTTCTACATTCTACCAAAGAATTAAGAAGGGACAAATTTATTAGCGACGAAACGGACTAACACTCATTTCTATATTTTTTTTTTACATTTTACACTCTTGGTCTTCTCCCATAATAACTCTTTAATTTCAAACCAACCCAACACATATGTTTCTAATGCACCAAAAAAAATATCAGCATACCAAAATGTATTGGTCAAATATGATAATTTTCCCCGCTGGTAATACTGGTAATGTATTCCTATGCTCCAGTCAAGGCATGCATACTGTTTAAAGACCATATATGAAGACTAGACAGAACCAGCCACTGGCCACTACCATAACACCTATCATATGATTAGACAATAATAACTACTGACCTGTGTCCATTGCAACAACTGTCAGCATATATTCTGACTGACGTTCCCGATCGAGAGCCCGATGAACAGTAATTTCTCCCGTGGTTGTGTTCACTCGGAATGACCCTTTGTCCCCGTCCTTCATCAGATACCGGACTTGATGATTGTTCGCCGCACTATCCGCATCGTAGGCTTTCACTTGTAGGACAGCAGCGGGTAAGCTGATCATATTTTCCCGAACAAAGGCCAAGTAGGGGGAGTCCAAAAAATTCGGGGCATTGTCATTGATGTCCTAAAATCGTGTTTTACAATAGACATAAATCTTAGCTTGTGCACAAGTATTCATCAAAATATACGATACTTTTCTACATGAAATTACACGCAGCATACATTTATGCATTTAATCCTAATGAAGAGTCTACTACATAATAATTTTATTGCTTCGCTCATTACCTGGACGATGATGGTGATTGTGGCCGTATCATAGCGAACCTAAATTTAAATATTTTGTAAATTATTCTGCTGCCCGCAAAAGAAATATATGAACCTGTTTATGGTGTGTGTAAATAATTAATTTGCTGTACATATGTACCTGCTCGCCTGAATCCTCAGCTTGAATAGTGAGGGTGTAGGACTTTTTCCTTTCAAAGTTGAGACTCTTGGCGAGTCGGAGAACGCCAGAGTCTTCCCCGATGCTAAAGTCACGGTTTGGATCTCCAGACACGATGGCATACCTTATTTGGCAATTTACCCCCTCATCAATGTCAGTAGCCGAGACCTACGAGATGAGAATATGAACATGGTATGAATGACATTGAATTACGATTGAATTATTTCCCACTGAGCTTCATCTTTTTACTGCATATCCTCAGGAAAGCCCATCTAAAAGGTATGAGAAGCAAAACAAGGAAGAAAGCATACTGCAATGGAGCCACGTATGGAAATACCTGCAAGACGCTCATGCCAACGGAGGAATTCTCGGGAATGGCAGCACTGTACTGTCGAGGGTCAAACGTAGGAATATTATCGTTATAGTCCAGAACATTGACGAAGAGCTCTTGTGAAGACAGATTGGAAGGTTCCCCACGGTCTTTGGCTGTGATCTGTAAATTATGAATCGTAACTTAGTTTGAGAAAAGTTCATCTGGAGATTGACATTTATGAACCAATTGGAATGCACTTGCTATCAACTAGGAGAGGAATCATGCAGGAGAAATGATTAATAAATAAATCGAATTGAAATCGGCACATATTGAAAGTGGTTGGAGTCATTTTACTCTGTAATACCTTGAGCGTATAATTCTGAGTATTTTCCCGGTCAATTGGTCCACTGACACGTAAAAGGCCATCAACAGGTCCGAGAGTAAAAGTTGCCTTTTCATTATTAAGAATGTACTCCACATAGCTATTTCTACCTTCATCTTTATCCACAGCTTTGACAACCAGAAGTACGGTATTCATGGGAGAATTTTCCATCACGTAAGTCTCATTGGGTGAAATGAATTGTGGACTCTCATCGTTCACATCCTTAATGCTTATGGATACCTACGCACACAATGAGGAATGAGGATATATAAAAAAAAATTCATTCTCAACTTATGATCAGGGCGGTATTTAATTTCTCGTAGTATAGTGTGTGAATCCAACTATCATGTATTTATGAAGGAACATAAAATGTAACGTAGAATGGAGAATGAATAAAGTTAGAAACCTGAACAGTTGAAGATAATTGTTTACTGAGTCCATGATCGGATGCTTCAACAATGAGTGTGTAGTACGGTTTGGTCTCTCGGTCAAGGAATGTCTTGGTAAATATGGTGCCGTTCTCAGAGACATCGAATACCTCGTTATCATTGCCCGAAACAATGGAATATGTGATTTTTCCATTTAAGCCTATGATAAAAAGTAGAGGGGAAAAAAATGTTCATTTTTTAAAAAATTGTTTGTCTTAACCGGCAAAGTCATATTTGCCATCAGGTAAAAAGAAACATTTATTTTCATTTTATCTCTTCTCTTCCTCCGAGCGTCATAAAAGCTACTTCACACAAGGTTTTACTCTTCGTGTGACAATTTACGACCATTTTTACTACTTTTTCGAATGTATTTGCCAAAGGGGTCTGGGTACAGAGTGCTACAGAGGCGGTCTAAGGAAATACTTTTTAGTCTGTCTCAAATAATGCTTACCCGAGTCTAAGTCTGTCGCACTGACAATCACCACGGAACTGCCTATTGAGACATTCTCATAAACTTCTCTATTGTAGCTCATCGGGTCGAAAACTGGGCTATGATCGTTCAAATCTAAAACGTTGAAGTAGACGGTGGCCGTCGAGGACAGACTGGGTCGTCCCGTGTCCTGAGCTTGAATTACAAATATGTAGTGCTGAACCTGTGGGGGGAACAAAAGATTAAACAATATTATTGCTTTGAGAAATGGATAGCCTTGTCGTTTACAGATGAACATCTTTGAGCGAAAATTCATGGAACCCACGTGGAGATCGCTATTACATACACACATAGGTTTTTCCGTCTCATGAGGCCTACCAAACACGACGGAGATGACGAGGAACGAACGACAACTCATCCACCATTGCAAATGTCGACGAGTTACATTTTATCACGACGTGCATGGGCTTGGAGTGTAATAACGTGTGAGCGAATGCAAGCATGTGCGTACGAAACGAAACTATACTGGACTTGTACATATAGATGTACAAAATCAGACAAAAATGCCGTGTGATGTGGGTAGCTACGGAGAGCAAGTATAGGCGGACGGTATCCGTTCAACTGTTATTATTGTTATTATTTTCATCATTGCTGATAGTAGGTACATAGCATTATGTAGATGAACGAGGATGGAGCTTCTTGCGAGGAAACTCCGCTCAAGCCATGCCATATAGGTAAGGCAGGGAACAGATGAAAGGAAAGGAGTCAGGTAAGGAGCAGGTGCCGTGGGAGATTATTTATCTGCAGCATGGATGGTTGGTAATCACGAAAGCTACAAATGCGAAGGGTGGAAAAAATCCGAGTTAGACCTATAAATAAGAAGTTGGTTTGACACTGATGATCAAAGCCTGGAAATTGAGTAAGGGCCTTGTTTTCAACACGATTGTTTTCTTTTCTCTTCTTGACTGCAACCAAGCTCAAAAAGTGTAGACGAAGACGCCTACATAAATTCTGATACCGAATATTTACTGACGACGAGCATATTCCCGTGAAAAGACTTTTTTTCCTTCTTCTTCTTCCAATGCAATGATGAGAGGAGCCTCATTCCTGAACGTCGTACATACGTGTAAGTAGTGCAAGCCAGTTGAGCAGAGCCTACGGAGCGCAGAGACTGACGCTAAGGAAACTATGTATCAAAGTCTTCATCTCCAAGACAGTAGGTATACTTACCTGTGAGGAAGGTGAGCAAAGTATCTAAACCCTTTTACCCCTATAGTCCACCTCACATTAAAACTAATTGACATTTCTCCTAAGTTTGTGCCATAAGATTTACTACCGCGTTTTCAGATACATTGGCTAGAGGCCTTTATACAAAACATCTTTGGGGTCGCTGTGGACTGTAAGCTCACCGGAGCTTCGTGTGCTCCACATTATCATACAGATACTTTGTGCTCACGTTCACTGGCTCAACGACTTGCAAAAAAACAATTAAAGGCAAACGGTGTCTGATTATAAGGGGATCATCTCCATCCCCTAAACTTCCAACTTCTTCGCCTTCGTCTTTCGTCTTCGTACGGACACAAAATATTCACTCAGATTATGTACACATGACCATCACTAGAGCTACCAAGCCATCAATTCGCTCAGTTCCCTTCTCTCTCATTACAGATGCCTCCGTCATTTAACACAACCAATACACAACTTGCTTCCTACATAATCATTCGAATATTACAACAACACTTATTTACCATATAAAATACACAATTTTACAAATGCATTTCCCACTTGTAACATCCTCAACGGCTCCGACTTATGGACTTGACTAAATAGTAGTCTCTCGTCCATCGTCCAACGAACACAAGAACGAGCAGAAGATGAAGAAGGAAAAAAAAATGTTGTTCACTTGCCTCTTCGTAGTCAAGCCGGGTGGTCAACGTAAATATTCCCGTTTGTGGATTCAATGAAAAGACATCATTGCCCCAATCTGAAAGGACTGAGTACGTTACTTGTCCATTTGCATCTTTGTCAGGGTCGACCGCTTCCAAAGTTCCAACACTAAAACCTGGAGAGGCATCCTCAGGAATGTCAAAGGAATATGCCGTCGTGGAGAACTCAGGCGAGTTATCATTCTCGTCCAAAATCTAATTAAAATATCGAACCAAAAAATTACATTTAAACCGATTGAATTCAATCCATAAGATTTATTCTAGCGGTAATAACACTGGCTATCAGTGTGACAGACAATTTGAGCATGTTTTTACTGCTAGACGGTACTACTAGTTGCTGGAATTCCTCTACGTATATGTGGGATACTTTATGCCTCCAAACACAATCAGCTCATTACTATGCTGCGGTCTTACTCAAATCGTGAAAATCCAGTAAAATAATTTTTTTTTACTCATCACAGAGCCAGTGAGGAGCCACCAGGATAGGCTTTTTACGAGCAGCATTTTACGATTTTGTATTTTTATGATGGGAAGCTTTAGGTATGTGAATGGAACTAAAGATAAAAGCACATCAAGAAAATACTATATACGCTCAAGAGAAGAATCGGGACGACACGTCATCTTTAAAAGAAGCTGTAAAAACTCAACATTTTGTCCAAAACTAGTGTTCCACCTGTTTTACTATGCTAAATAGTAATATAATTTCCACTATCAGGACTTGAAAAACTGAGAAAGTAATACCTTAATCTGATTATATCATGGTCCATTTATTCGACCTCCAAAAAAACTAAATTCCTTTGAATTCTCTATTACGTCAATAATTCAGTAAGAATGTGATTACAGTAAGACAATGCAATGATGATATGAATAATAATTTCTCGCAAAGACATTTAAATTAGAATACATGTGTGTGGTCATGTCAACCAAGACGCCACACACTGACTTCTCTCTCTGTCTCTCTTTATGGCTCTTTTCACCAAATCTCAACCAGGAATCTCCAGAAAACTTACTTGAATAACAATGACTGCATCTGAATGTTGAATTCCATCGTTTGCACGAACAAGGAGACGATATTCTTCCTTTGTTTCTCGGTCCAGAGCGTCAACTATTTTCAAAATTCCTGTCGTTCCATCCAAAATAAATTTGCCATCATCCCCACTGACAATAGAATAGGTGATTGTTCCCAAAGTATCTTGATCCGTGGCTACCACCTTGGTAACTTCTTGTCCCACCGGAGCATTCTCTGAGATATTCAATTTCATCAACTTGGACTTGAAAGTAGGGGGACTATCATTCCGGTCCAGCGTTTCAATTTCCACCTTCAAATGAGCATTCACAGAAGCAAACAAACAAAAACAAAATGAATATATTTTTTTTTATAAAAACAATTTCAAAACGGGAATTTCATAGAGGGAACATGATTTTCGTTTTGTACACCAGTTGAATATTAGAGCGTAAATTACATTCCAATATTTTCAAATAATGGTTTTACAACGTACTCCTTATAATAAACAACAAGTTTGAATGAATACACGCATATCCACTTAGGAAATTATGCCGGGGTAATGAATAAAGGGAAAGAGAAAACGATCCGAAAAGAATTTTTTCCCTTATGCATAAAACTAACAATGCAGGGGAATAAGGGATGGTCCAAGGGTATACATATAGGCACTTATACTCTCCCTGCCCAAGTAACAGTTGGGTTCTTAAGATGCCTAGCATACAAGTATTGGGAAGATTGGGTAGGGAGGTAGATGCACTAAAGAGAGTCAGTCAAAGCCCTGATTCAATAATGCCGTTCCTCAACAATAAATCCAGGGACCTTACAGGTACGTCCACCACCACCACGTAGTACTTAAGACCGCGTCCAACTTTTCGTGAACGATGGAATACATGTATCATGGACAGACCCGACAGCCTCCCTTCCGAGAGCTGAGACTTGCAGTGCCTTATGCCCTATGAGCTTCGACTAAATGTGTGTGTGTGTGTGCTAAGTTATGGTTTATGGCAATTATTCAACAGCAAACCGTGTGGTATGTTAAAGGTCTTTTCCTGAAACGATTTAAAAACTTTTAGAGCCTGTCACTCACCAAGGCCATAAATGCATATAATATAATATTGTAAACACGAAAAGCTTGAAATCCAGGCTTCCCCTGCCTGTCCGCATATGTTATGAATATCGTCCTTATTTCTCTTTCCACATAAAAATAAAGCAGTTAAAGGATCCGGTGAAACAAAAGCGGGCTCTCAAGAATATTATAACATGCCTTCATTAGCTCATTAAGTTATCTCATTTACATTCTACTATATTTACGGGAAAACGTGTACGTAAGTACCTACTCGATCTCTGGGTACAAAGTCATGAAAGACGCACGCAGGTTTCTTCTCTCTGTCTATCTGTCTATCTCTCCCATACTACGATAAAGTGAGCTCCTCATCCTCAGCTCATACTACACCAGCCTATACAGCAGCACCGCCACCACCAGTCCAGTCGTCTCAATTGTTGCTGTTTCTTTCTTTCTTTCTGCCCAGAATTTTTTCAACACACTCTCATTTACATACAAAAAGCACACTTTTATGTTCTGTATCAAGCTGTACACCTATCAGCGAGGAGAGACAGAGATTCCTTATAGGCATCTATACTCGCCTTATATGCATGACCAGCTGTAAACTGTGTGTCTGCCCTCTGACAGAATGAGCTGTACATCTGAGGCTATGGACACACATCCCTATCTCATCGTCAGATTTTTTCCATGTATGTACCAGTTTGAGCGTATGTATAAAAGCCCGTTCGTAAAAGACGTACGTACGTAAGGCGAAGGACAGGAAATGTTTTAACTTGAGAGCTAAAAAAAATTCCTAAACCATCCGTCAAACTGATTTTTACTTTCAATGCCAATGCATGTTCACATGTTGATTGCACTGAAATGTGGTAAACATACAGCCGACAACATATGTAACTTCGCTACGACATCCCACCGATGTAAATAATGGAAAAAGGCTCAGAGAAGCGAAACAATTAAAATGGAAGCAGACCATAGACGAGTAGTATGTATGTACTTACATCCATAAACTTGCATACGTCGAACAATCCCACCACACCACCACCGGCCTTTATCTCACTCTGTAGTAGCCAGACTAGATGAGGAGTGAGCATCGATTCTATTATATGATTATTATAGTCAAAATACTTTAAAACCATGACTCATTTATGCGTCTTGAATTTTTAATAACCGTAACTACTTTTCAGGTAAAAAGAAAAACTTTGGTGACTTGATAAATCAAAATAAGCATAAAATCGTTGTGAAAATCAAAGTCAAACAGGTTTTTAAGATTTTATTATCCAACAGAGACGCATATTTACTTCACTTGGAATCGTCGATACCTACGGAGTCATCGACTTTTACTATGAAAAAGGATGTAAGGTACTTACAATGTTAACATACTCTCCGTACTTCTACACAGCACTTTGCCCGCATTCAAAATAATGGCTTGCATCACTTATCATACGTACCATCATACTCGTAATAAGACGATATTGTCACTTCTCATCTGATACGAGTAGAAAAACTGTCGTAACTAGAAAACTTGTACATTCCGTCCGAATCCTTTCCTTGTGTAGTATTAAATACTTTCATGTCAGCTCCAAGATACCAGCTCTCGTCTCCTACCACTGTCACTTACCATTTCTCCACTCTCATCTTTAACCAACTCGGAGCCTAAGCCTGTATAGGTATATTATGTACAACCTGACATACATATACAGACTTACCCATATCAGCGTCTTCCTCAAACGAAGAGTGACTGAATAAAACCTCGTTTAGTAGCCGCTCAAGGACTGCAAGTGTATCGGTACTCTAGTAGCCCCTGCCCGATTTGTAGTTGTAAGGTTCATGATCTTGATCTTCGTAAACGGACTAACAGATTGTAGAACTAACGGGGCACGAATACGACTGTTCTTCGTATGGACAAAGAATATGGTACGATTTCAATGCAATTAGCAAAAATCAGCTTCCGTTTGTAACTCTGGCATTTATTTGACAATAATATTCTCTTTAATTTAATGTAGACTTTACACCATTTATTTCCTCAATTATTTGTGCAGTGCATCGATGTGATGAAAACTTTAAATTAAGAAACAGAAAACTCTGTTTTCGAAGCTGTCATCAGATTAAAAGCCGTATTTAGTGACTGAATCACATTTTTGCTCTAATCGCACTGGGCTAGAATGCGTCCCTTACGGTATGACGTATGTACATAGGTAGGTACTTTCTTTACGGAGCTTGACCAGCGAGCCCTTTGTGCTTCAGAGTAGGTATGTAGATAAAATTCCCATTATCCCTTCTGTACCTCTTTATGGGTAGAAAATGGAACCTGTGAGAATCCTTAAAATAGCAACCAACTCCAAAGCTCAAAGGGAATTTTCATTTAAAAAATGTATAGAAACCCCATAGGTAAATGATGATTATTAAATCTAATTTTAAACACTTGATGGATTTATTATTTAATTAGTGGAAAATAATGAAATCCGCTCTGGGTTGTTCCAGATTTTCTAAAATAGGTAAGGGAACCCAAAAAAAAAAACAAGCCCGAACATTGGTATTTTAGGCAGAGAGAGAGAGAGCGAGAATATATAGAGTTCTATTCTCCCTTGCGCTTCCCCCATGCACAGGTAAACCAAACCAAATATGTTTTTATGTCCATCCCGTCTGTCTACGTAATTGTAGCTTGTCGGACACATAGGATTTGGAATTTGAGCTATCCTGATAAACTTCCATTCCATACTCCATTCTGTCGGCTTAACCGGCGACCCACACTGCACACAACTTTACTAAATCCAAGATAAAAATTGGTCTTCTCTGGCTCCTTCCTACTGATGATGGGCCAGACAGCACAGCAGCAAACTTTTATAATAATTCCTTGTTACAATTTTGTCTAAGTGAAGTAAGTGATGATGAAGGGGAAAAAAACATTTTCAATTCTTGCCACTGAAAGGCCTTTTGCAGATATGAGCTCCTCACATTATCGTCCGAGTGCCTTCATCTCACCATATCCCTTATTTTTGTAGGTTACAGAGGTAAACACGGTACAGACTGAACATAGGTATGTATGTACCTACTACATAAGAACTCACGAACAAGTTAAATTTCCTTCATGCGACCATCCCAGTCTGTTTGCTTCTAGCTTACAGACCATGTAAAAACATTATACATCTACACAGTTGCATTCAAAAATTCATACCTCCTCAGTTTTGTTTGAAATCTGTGGAAAAAAAATGAGCATTTTACAATAAATGGACACTTTTTTACATGCAAAAAAAACAAGATTGCGCACCGTTGTTCATCCGAACAATGGATGTCTGTATTTTGCATAGCAAGTCTTGAATGAAACAATTACCCAGGAAAAAAGTTTACTATCCACTGCACTGCACTGTCGAGCAGCTACGGCTATTGAATTAATTAGACGTGTAGCCGTACAAGTCAATACAATAGGAACGGTCACTTTTAATTTCTGTAATCAAGGAAAACAAATAGAAGGTACCCCATAGACCGTCTGTATCTGGGTACATGTAGTGTGTACAAACGTTTTTTGAGTCAATGCTCAGTTGTGGTAATAAAGACGTTTTATAGGAACCATAATAGATAAGGCCGTATAATGAGTACTGGTTAAGACAGCATTTATATAATCTAAATTTCCGATATTTACTGTAATGATTATATTCTTTTAAGGCATTAAACTTGCTCCTTGATTTGCTCCTCATTTGCGTTCCTAAATTCCGTTTTACGACGAGTCAAAGTGTCAATGAGACAGATAATTGAGGGTATAGACATAGTTTCCTATAGGGTTGACAGCCTACAAGTGTCCGTATATGCACTATATAGGCTCTCTGTCGTGGAAAACAATCAATACCATATGATTGTGTGTTTGGGACAAAATGAAAAAAATGCCACAACAGACCAACGATTTGTTAAAGAGATGCCTCCTCGTTGTTCTCTCCCACGAGATACACTCCATGCATATACTCAAGGGACGCGGTCATCATACAAAATGGTGCAACAACAGCTTAACATTTTCATGTCCACGTAATGAGGTAGGCAGAAGCATGGTCCAAGTGCTATATACATATTCATATACATGCAAATCTTGTATTGGTCACTGCTAAAAGGCTTGTTTGAGAGCCCAATACAATGTACCACGAATATAACTCTTGTATAATTACTCTGTTACCTCCACAGAGAGCTGTGGTCTACCTTCAGTAGTCAACCCTCTTACACGCATATAGAGTAGTACAAATGAATTCAGTGTGGTTCTACATATACACCCGCACGTAGAAAAACAAGTATTTTAAGTTGAACTACACCACCAGAGCTCAAACACATGCCTTCTCAGGAATCTTACCCGCAGCCCGTACTTCTTCAGTGTCTGTCTGTCTGTGAATGTGGCTTGGCTGCGGAGGCAAGTTTGATAGGCGTGCATAGTACATACACACATACCTGGTGTACACACACTCTCAGGTATGTACCTATGGCTACGAAAGCAAATGCAAAGTAAACTTTAGCGAATGAGCTGATAATAGCATACGTAATGTCGGTTTTTTCCTTGGTTCTAGAACAACAACTCATTGCTGGGAGCAGATTAGAATTCTATGATAATCAAGACGGGTTGACTGCCTCACCACACCATCACGGAAGAGAGACAGAAAAGATGAAGAGTTAAATTATAGGATTCCATTATCAAATTAATGATGTATGTACGGACCTTCGTCTCTCTCTCTCACTCTCTATATCTGTATCTTTTTGGCTCGCTGGCCGGTTGGCTAAAGTAAGTTTCAAACCAATTCCACATGTAAAATGTGTATCAACAGCCCGCATCCTTTGAACCTGTACATCTATCTACACGTCATCCACTAGGTATGCCTCCAACGAGCGCAGTCAGACACTGCAACCTAAGCCAAGTTATGATACGGTAACAGAGCGCTCCAGAGAGTAACACTGCACTGCCCTTCAGAAGATTTCCGTAAAAATGTGAGTGTATAAGCCTTTGGTGTGACTATATACGTCTCGTGTGGGGAGAAGAGTAAAAGAGGTTGGAGGCTCTGGGTCTATACCTATAGCTGAGGCGCAGGGCAGACCTTTAAGGATGATGAGGCTGGACCGAGGAATTCACTCGTGTTTTTTCAAGTTGTAGGTTAAACATTTTTGTGATATTTCCAAAGCCAGGTTTTTATTCAGATTAGAGAGTGTCAGGCCATTTTTATTTAAGTTGTCAGAAGTTCATTTCTCCCTCGACTCCGTCCGCACTCATGATACGACTACCACAATTGAACTGCCTGAAAGCTGATCGAGGACTTTCATAGCTGGATTTTTCCTTTCCTCCTTCGAGTCTTTGAGGGCTGGCTAGACTTGGTGGATGTGAGCATCAAGTTTTAATAGGGAGCACCAGCTTTTAGCTAAGCTGAGCTCCATCACAGGCACGACCAGCCAAGACGGTCGACCGGACGGACGGACGGACGGACGGTGGAAGGAATAATATTACTAGTGTAGGATAGAAAATGTACTTGAATACTACAGATAGATGAAAGCAAGGGAGGACTTGAGCTTAAAACCAATCTTGAATCTGAAAACTTCTCTGGAGCCCCACTAAAAAATTAATAGGAAATGCCCATCACCTCAACACTACATCCATGTAATCAAAACCTGCCCTTAACCTGAAATGAATTAGCACATTGACTAGCATCTATGCACGGATTTCCTTCTTAAGTTTATCCCCCATGACTTAAGCTCGCTGGCTGGGTCTGCGGCTATAAGGTGGGTAAGTAGGTAGGTAGGTACGCTGGGTATTATTGAGAGTCCAGCCACAAAGGAAATTCACAGCCGCTTCTTCTTTCAATTCTTCAATTCATTACCCAATAATAATATTAAGTTGGAAACAATATAGACAGACACTGTGTTAAAGACCCAAAGGTGTGTAACACATGCAACTGTCTCATTTTTTCCCCTCACTGCACACAATCTACTTACCGGAGCAATAATTTATTATTCGAAAGCCTTGCACTCGTCTCTTGATCTTCTCATAACCCTCTCCCATCCTCACAGCCATTCCTACAATCAACTCAAATGGACAAACGACTTGAGAATAGAAGATTCTCTCACATCTTGGACGCATCTCAACTCATCATGGAAAAAATATCCAGCCATCCACCTACCTTCCCATCTTCCTATTTATCCGTGCAGACTATACGCACTGCCATTACAACTCCGATCCTCCAAGCCAACAACCACAAGTCCATGTAGGTACATAGGTATGCTCTCTACTCCTTTTTTCCCGCTTATAAGGGAAATCCAAAACCCAAAGCCACCTATAGTCCATACACACAGTCCACAGCTCTCTGTAACCATATGCACAGAGGCCCAATGAAAGCGTGTGCTTCTCTCAGAAACTAGCATATTAACCCATAATTCATCGGAAATGTCATAAGAGTACAGGAGGAGTAGGGAGTATAAATCAAGATGACATTTGCTTGACACATAAAACCTTCTATGAAACTGAGCATTAAAAAAATACATGATTGTGATTTTCCCTACGATCAGATCAACAATCAAAGTGAGGTTGCTCCATACCTTATCTTTACAGACTCTTACATCCTATCCTGATAATTCACTACAGATAAAATTGTCATACACTGTCCTTAATCTTGTACTTTACGAATTTTTAACATCTAGACATGTAGGTAGTCCCTATAGTTCCATGTATATCTCCATGTATGAGCAGATAATGAGTGCGCAATGTGTGCACCCAACCAAACAGCTCCAGAAGGATCTACATCTGCATACGCCATACTCGGGAACTATTTATCTACTTAGTCTCCTTCTATTTGGAACGAGAAACAAGCGGACTCCACTCCAGTCCAATCCAGTCCATCGCATCGCATCGTCCCATGGACAACCTCACTAACGTATTAATCAGCTCTCCAAAAGGCAACCAAGACTAGACTAAAATCAGATATGGAGAAGAAATTATTTTTTCTCCTTCTTCCTTCCACACACACACAGAATTAATATTATCCATAGAGGAGGAGGAGGCGATCATATATTAACTGTGCCGTGCCTTTCAGTTTTGTTTTTTTTACTGTCTTCTCCAGCCTCATGAACATACTCTTGAAATAATAATAATTTCGTCAACCCGTCCCCGTGCAATTCACAGTAATTTCCTTTTGTCATTCTCCGAAGTACTCTCCAAACAACGTACGATCTGATTATTTTGTACTTCACAATTCTGTGGATGTACCACGACCACGCCACGTACAACGTCTGCAGAGGGTCGCCTCAACCAACAACAACAAAAAATGATTTCACATTCCTCCAAACTCCTTTCTCTCTTCTCTGGGCCTCTTCCTCCATTAATCTGATAAACTCATTTGATACACATTTCCAAATATCACTGTATACCTAGTATGTTCATTTACAGTAGTACAAAGTAAAACAATTTAACTCGTAACTTTTGGTTTTCCTTGGGTCTCGTTGGCAAGAGGGCACGATTCGGAGATTTATTCTCATTAATATATGTGGTGAACCAATACCATTTTACATTTAGAAATCGAAATTATGTAATTAGATAACGATTGAAAGGAAGCTCATGCGCTGAAAAGTAGTAGCCACAAAGTGGTAGCAGTAGTATAGTAATTAGAGTGTATATAGGTCGAGGGCCAGCACGTATGTATGACTTAGCTTTCAAACCGAAATTCATTTCAGCCTTTCAATTATTAGTATAGTTAAAAAATTACAGAAAAAAAAACTCTCTTTAAACGTACCGTCACAATTACCTTTTATATCAACATAAAATAAAATATTTGTTGACTCTACCCAATTAACAATTCAATCCTCCAAACCAAAGACACAAGGCTCTCTTGGACGTCAAGATGATCATCATCTCTTGACCAAGTGTTTTCCTTCAGTTCCTGATAGGGATGTTACAGTGTAGGGAAAGGAAATAATCTTCCCCCAGTCAATTACAATTATAATTATGGTAAAGAATATGGCTGTTTGGCTGGTTTCAATTATTCAAGCTCATCTATCACTCGAATATCTTTTCAAATCTACAAGAGCTAACTACTCTCTCCTTCCACTCTCGTATAAATAATAGAAATAAAAGGAGAAAACAGACGACTTTTTTTTAACCTTTGACATTACAGTCTTAATACAACTTGAGACTAACGTTCTCATCCCTTACTATCTACCCCTTCCATCGGGCACGGTGCAAGGAGATACCAAAATATAGAGGTAACTAAGTCAGTCGATACGCACGCTAAAAGATCGTAGTATACCGACAATATTATAAAACGAAAAAAAGGACGTAGAAGGAATGTATGTATGTAAACTAGGTTAGGCGCGATTGGGAAAGATTTGATTACCATAAGTAAGGTAAATCAAAAAGGAGCAAACAAAGCACCTCGGATCCTTTAATATCTGCCTTGAATCTTGAGTCACCGCGTCTTTGCCAATAATATAGTGAGCTGCGTCAGAAGGAAAGATTGGTAATTATAGAACTGCATACGTGACTGGATTCAGTCGTTTTCCTCCCAGTAACAAGTAACAATAACACTCTCAACAGCAAACCGGTAACTGAGAGAGACTCAAGACGTGGAGCGATATGAAAGGAAATCAGAAAATAATAATTTTAAAAAATCTGGAACAAAAATGATGAGCGATTGATTGTGAAATACCCACCAAGCCTATTAAACAATAATCACCAGTTTGAGTCAGGCTGGGCAGGAAAGGGGGTCAAATAAATCACGAGTACAATCAACTATTAGAACTTGAGTAAAAATATTATTATGTTTTTGAGCCTTCATGTTTTATTGTGAACACGTTACTCTCTCAGGAACCAAACAACCCCTACGCCTGGTTGCAACAATCACCGTGCACATTCCTACACATGCATGGAAGTGGCCGATATGGATCCTATACGAGTTTGTATAATAGCAAGACGTGCCTGCTATGCTCTCATTTGACTTATCGTTAGAGAATTGAAACCGAGGAACAGAGTCTCTCCTCTTCCCTCTCGTCTATGTATACCATTATCTCCTCAATTTCTGAATTGCAATCTTCTAATCGAATTTTCATGGCGGATATTATAATTGGGAGTAAATAATCTGCGCTCTCTAAGGGAAAGTATATACCTTTGTATAGTAGCTGCCTAGTTAACCCAGCGTCCGTGTCATACTGGCTGACGTTGGAGGGAGAGAGATGGGACGATGCAATCGGTGGTAGTGGAAGCAGATGAAGATGATCCTGCAGTGAGTGTGAATGTGCCATAAAATATTTGAGTAGGCTTGACTAATGTATGTAATGGATTGTACTAACTCAGGCCACTGATAGATCTGTAGTCACATTCAGGAAAATAAATGGGAAATAATGGAATCAAAGAGTAATGGAGTAGTGGAGCTGCCTACTGTCTAATCTGTACACCTCTCAGACTCATAGGTACACATTTATGTAGATGGGCAAAGGCAAAAGCAAAGCGTGAATCACGAATTCTACAAAGCCAGTTCATTCGCATCGTTTTCCTAAAGCTTCCATTTCACCCTCAAGTACATCTAAAGTATTCTGAATTGATAGATACTTGTCTCTTGAGTCTCCTTGTCTTTTCATCAAAAGGAAATCAAGAAATCCAATGGAATGCCACAATTCCTTCAATTTTCATGGATGTCCCATCATTTCTTGTTGTCTCACGGAATCGGCTGTACGGACATATGGACAGTTGTAGTTACACAACTTAATGTCGGTGGGTACAGGTGTATTTTGTGGAGCGGTTTGTTCATTGACGGAATTGAGCAAAGCAAAATACACACAGCGAGAAAGAGACACATTAAAGTGACTGCGAGAAAGGCTAGGGAGAGACAGACAGACAGACAGAGAGAGAGATACCTCCGCTCATCCCATCACTGCAGATGGGATAGAGAGGTAATTATAAAAGAGGGAATCTATGCAGCCATCCTTCTATCTTGGTTGGCATAATACAATTTCCTTGTAATAATAGTCGGTGGATGAGTGTAAAAAAATATTCTCAATAGTCTATCTCTCCAGGGGTCCCAAGGAAGGGTGTAGACCTAAATTTGATGAAGGGCAAGGATATGACTTTAGGAATTCATGCAGAGAGAAAACCCGTCACTTGAAAAATCTCCCAGCCGTCATTCACATCACAAGTTTCTCAAACTGATAGATACATGACTTTCGAGCGGCTTGAGCCCGCGACTCCATACGTAAAATAAAAACCCTCCATTTACTTCCCTTTACGCATTGACTCTCTGAGTCGTTCAAGAAACTAAAACCGTTCCGCTGTGATGTACAACAACAATAATCTCCATACCTCAACTTCATCACCGTGAACACATCAGAAGAAAACCTTTAAAATCTACATCGATTAGATTAAACGATACATTGGTCATCTGACTTTGGTCGGCTTTCAAAACGGTGATGATATTGGCGGCCTTTAAAATGTTACTCTCTCAAGGGTAAAAGACTCTCTGTTTGTAATTAATGCTCTCGGTTCGTGTTCCAATTATTCTTCTAGAGAGCAGGAGAAAAAAAAAGTTAATGAAATTATAAAAATTCATAGAATAATTAATATAAAAAAAAGTTTAGTCAACTTTTCCTCACCAAATTTTTTAATGTAACCAAATTACTCAAATTTAAATGTGCGCACTGCACTGCACTCTCAGTCTACATTGCTCTGCACATGAAAAGCGGTTATGTACACACCCTAGTTCATAGTTGCGGTTTTAATACTCCCAGAGAGTTATAGGCATTGGTATGCACCGTATATTATGGTTATATGTACACACAAATATCAATAGGTGCCTACACTACAAGTAAAATTTCGATCTTGATTTCATTCGTATTTTGAAAATTTGCATTTGCATAACACTCGAGATAAATGTACATATTTGACTGAATGGAATTTAAAATGTTTTAACTTGTACTACTACGTTAAAGAAGCAATAAAACTAATGCTTTCATTAATAAATTTATCTTATCTGCCCGATTTGATTTTTTTTTATAAAAATCTCCCTTCATCAGAGGAGATATGTATGTGTGATGGGATATGTATATAGCTTCAGATTTTTTGGAGCGGATGGCAAATTTATGAGAGAGGAGAAATGAAAAGGAATAGAAAAGTTCACAAATTGGCAGCGGTGCTGATAGGACTTTGAATCCCGAAGGAATCCTGTGAAACAAGTTCTTTGCCATGTGTAATGCTTGAAAGTTGAGTAATAGTATAGAAATACGGTGAGATTCTCTAAGGTCCCTATCCACATAATATTTGATGTAGCACATATTAGTATAGGGCTGTCTCGCTCTCAATTGAGCGTCTGCCTATTCCCAACTTCCTACATATAAGTCTCAAGACTCACGACTTACGACTCTACAACTATGAGCATGGCTACGAAAGAAAACGATGAAGATACGAGCATGCTTTTGGAAATTTCTCGACCGCCACGATGCCTTTGCTTAGCTAAGGGAGTCACACAAAAAATCTATCACCCACATCTTTCTCAAAGAAGCTTTTTCTTAGTCCACATACGTGTGCTGTGGAGCTTCAAAAAAAATAGAAGAGACGAACGCTGAATTTGAATCTAAACCACGACCGTTCTTTGATTTTGGAGTGAGAGAGAGAGACAGCACACTGGCTGCAGCTATCTAACTACTCGTCTCCATGACAAATACCATTTATTAAGGAGGTCCACAGGATGAGGAAAGCATTCTTTTTACCACGAAGATGCTGCTACAGGAACAACAACCCGCGCACTATCACCACACTGCTGCTCAGCTCAGAGTGCTCGCAATACATCTCAGATGAGCAGAAGAAGGAGAAGGAGACAGACAGACAGTGGACTGAGGATAACCTGCCTACACGCCATTTAGTTCACGAGCAAGCACAAGCTTCTGCATTATGATTTTTAGGCACTTGATCCCAGCTTGATGGGGAGTTGTGTGCACTGGCAAACTGGCCTGCATTGAGATTTATTCCCTGATAATCATCCCTACAACTGGTTTCGTCCATGTGCGAAAAATGTAGCGCCTTCGATGCCAATTAAATACTTTGTCCAGTACACCATGACGCGCTCTCTCAGGACACACAGCAGAGCACCCACCTCTTTCACTCAGTCAGCTCACTCAGTGACCAAGCGCTCTCTCTCTCAAAACATAAAGCCATACCTTAACTACCCCCACAAAAGACGTTTATCCCATAAACTACTTAAAAACCTTCAGTCCATGTCTTCACAAAAGAGTACACAGAAGTTGGACCAGTTGACTAGTCTTTAAAAGTGAAGGGTTGTTCGCTCCAGGTAAAAGGACTTGTTGCACTATATAACTTTATATACCTTTATTATTGCTCAGGGTCCGTACTCTCCTCACAGGCAGTAGGCAGTAGGCACCATATCATTGCACTACACTACCGGAGCTCCTATATAGAGATCCCATCTATACACAGACCCACTTTGCCCACCTATCGCCCTTGCCAGACGTGTAATACACACAACACGCACGTATGAGAGAGTCAAGACAAATACCAAAAACCTATCTCGGCTTTTATACTACACAAAGTCACACTCATACATAGACTCTCGAAGAGGACAGTTTTATTACTGAACTCCAGTTTTTATTATTGTCTGACAAGTATATAGCACTCATACATCCATGTAATTATACCTATAGCCAAGGCATGGGACAAAATAAGAGTTTAAAACTCTATGTACACAAACAAGAGTCACCTGCGAACAGTCTAAGGAGTCGACAAAGTTTACAATCATCTGGGTTGTTCCTCACTTTAAACTCACCTACTACACGAAACTACATACTACCTACAGAGGAGCTGGATCTCTATATACATAGTAGTAGGTAGTACTCAATGTGAGGGTCATAGCTATACAGATTAGACAGACTGGAGCAGGTGAGTTCAAGTTGATAGATGGGTAGCCAGTTCCAAGTTAGAAACAAGAACATTTTACGAATTTTAATTTCAAACGGCAACTCATCTACAAGAACATTCAAGAGAGAGAGAGAGAGAGAGAGACCAGAATCCTTTTCTTACTACGAGTGGACGTTAATTCTAAATTTAAAGCCTAGACTATAAATCTATTTGAGGGCATCAAATCGCCCTAATTATAATAATTTATGACTATACATTCAAGTACATTATTTAATCATGTAATCATGATTGCATACCTCATGTTATCAACTGTAATTCCATTCAAACAAGAATTTCAATCCAATCCCTGAATCTGATAGTACAAAGGGTTTAAATTTAGCAGGAGAAAGTAAGTCAGAGATTTTAAATCCCGTCCTTCCTACACACTACTAGTCCACTACTACTTACTACCCACTCCACATTCAAAACATACACCGTTTTTCCCACAAGACATGAGCACACACTCACATCTTCGAGATTCGTTTTGATACGAATGATAGATCTGAAAATATTTCCCATTGATCGACACTATCTGACTCCTTAATCTTATTTTCTAAGTCCAGCTAAATCTCCATGTAGCATCAGGCCAGAGAGCGAGAGAGGACTAAGCAATTGTAGTGTGTGACTTCACAAAGGGAACGTGTAGAATAAAAAGTTCCTGTGGAAGGAATGCAATGCTGTCCGAGGAGATTGAGAGGAGCGAGAAGAGATGCGGAGGGAAGGCGAAGAGGAGGCAGTTGGGCTATGGCCCGTGTGTGTGTGTGTGTGTGTGTGTGTGTGTGTATGTGAGGAAGAGATTTGGTTTGGTGGTTGAGTGGAAACGTATGATTGTAATGAAGAAAATAAAAAGATGAGTACTTAAGCATTCAAATCCGTGGTTCAAAGATGTTCGAGTCTAAGTCGACAGAGAGAGAGAGAGAGAGAGAGGGAGAGAGAACCAGTCAAAGATGAGAGGAAGGTAGGACGAGAGCAGTGCAGCTACATCCCTACACTTAGGACTGAGCCTGCATGCAGAGCGTAGGTTTCGTCTTGAATCGAAAAAGTAACCAACGTTGTTGTCTGTAGTAAAGCGAAAAAAGCATCAGCAGGGGTTCAGACCACGCTGCTGGAGCCTACTAAAAGAGATTTGGTCCTTGAACTGCCAGCAGTATGCCTCTTAGTATCCTTTCCATAATATTTTTCCATCCCATACCATGTTCTTTTCTTTCTACCGTCATCTTTTTTACTTTCAGAAACTTTTCCGTTCTTCTTCTTCTTCAGACTTTGGAGATACTCTCGAGCTCAAGAGAAGCTTAACTCTCAAAGCTCCAAAGAAGCCCTCTCACCATTTTCCACTAAGTTCCATAGTTCGTCCGTCTCTTTCTACTCCGAGGTGCCTCGATCCTGTCCCTACACGAAGGAATACATTACCGAACCCAGAACCAGTGTACAGGGAATCTCTTCCACCAAATACCTACATACTACCCCTCGTCCCAGTCCTTCCTATTTCTATCCATCTATAAATATTCAAAGCCTATTGAGCATAGCAGTCCGCCGAATCCAAATCCATCTTTGTCACTCCTCCAGTCCATTGTCCGGTTTTCTTTGCTCTATTGCCTTCACGGAAAATATCCTATTTCTATATTATTTGTCTCCTTTATCATTTCAATTGTATTTCATTACCTGTCCTAAAAGTCTCAAGAATTTCACCCCACTGTGCTTCACTCATTATTATTCCATCTTTATTCTTTTACTTCCACACACACGTCACCTTCAAAAATGACCATCTATTTTATGAGTCGGGTCGGTCGGTCGGTTGGTCGGTCGGTCGATGGGTCGGGTCGGGTAGAGCTGGCCTAACTCACATACATTGGGTGGGTCTGGGATACATAATTATACAAGGAATTTTTGCTCTGCTCTGGTACGATGAAACCGAATAACTTCTTCATGGGCATCACATTTAAACGCATTCTTCTCCTTTCTCAAAAGAATTTCACTATTGGAAGGCTACACGCGTTCACCTTATACAAATTACTCGAGCTTTAATCTAATCTCATATGTCCAAATGTCATACCAGTTTACCACAGTCTTCCTTCCTACCAGACTATTTGTGTTGTCAGAACTTACTTAGAGAATAATTGGAGCCCCCGTTTCTTCAAAGCAGGATGAAGAGACTCATATAGTTCCTGTGTTTGTAGGAGGTATTACAAGATTCGAGAAAATACAATCAACAGCTCCGAACAATACAAAATACTGAACAACACACAGATGTGCTCATCAATATTTCCTTCCAGAATGCACGGTCGTCTATCGTTCTGCTTCCCTTGAGAGGAAGGAATAGCAAATAGCTATAGTTGAGCTCAATAACAACGATTTTCGTCTAGCAACAATTACCTTAGCCCCCAAAAAAAGAAAATATAGCCAACCATTTTAATGAACTTTCAGGACTCTGATGACGAATAGTCCAGTCTCAGCCGTAGCAGTAGTTACGCGTAGGAATAATCTGGTGAGGTAAAGTCGGCTAGGTAGTTTATTGCTCTATAAATAATCTATCGTTTCAACATGTAAATGGCAGACGAGGGGGAAAAAAATCAGCTTCATGCTGAGTCCAAAAACCTGTCCATTCTGCATTAAGCTGAAGAGGACGCCATTCATATAATAAACGTAATACTCACGTAAACCATGATGGTAACTTTTGTTCATTGCAATGCATTCAGGGTAACTGAGCATACTTGCTCGTGAAGTCATTGAAACGAAGGAAACCAGCAGAGAAATTTTTTCCTTCAACTCTATCTCAACTATTGTGGAGTGGAAGGGAAGAAAGAGATAGAGAGAGAGAGAGAGAGAGAGACAGTGGAACATGAACAATTCTAAAACTTTTAACTAAAAGTACAGTTTACAATAAGTGTAGGTATAATAGACGTTTAAAAAACCTCGGTGAGTGTGCACATTATAAAGGGTGTATGGTATGGAGGATATATGGACAGGGATACATGGAGGGAATAAATGCATTTTCTGAAGCCCAGTGCTCCCTAGCACATGAGAGAGAATAGGGAGCGTACAGAGCGAGTGCGTTCGTTTCTCGGTCTCAAGAGTGTAACTGTAGATATGTAGACACGTAGGTGGAAGTGGAGGGCAAAAGGAAGAAGAGAGGAATCTCTATCCGTTTCTGTGTGGGGATGATGATATAAAGAAATACGTAATCATGGCCTCCTGACAAAATATACATTTAACTGAGTCACCGTGAAGTAACCTCTTGAGATTCATCAGTCATTGGATTTATAATTTACATAATATATACAAATCCTACTCCCCTGATTCCAGATGGATATTAAATGAAATCACATAGGGAGCAGAAGAAGAGTCAAATGTAAATGCAGCAGAAACAACAACAGCTCAACACACACACACACACACACCACCACCACCAGCAGTCGTCATGACTTGAAGAAATCCAAATAGGTACTTGAACGAGCATGAGTTTCTCTTTTTATCACCTTTGTTGTTGAATTTAGGCTTCAGAAAGAGAAGAAGAGGATATTCTTTTTATGATGGAAGCAAATATTTCTGTCTTTTGATACTTTGAGCCCTTCCCAACCAATAGCTTGTTATATGGCATACGTTTTCTAAATAGAATACATTTCTCCCTCTCTCTCTCTCTCCTGCCGTAAATTTACTAGATGAATGTCGAACGTGCCTTATTTCATCGGTTAGAGCAGGTAAGAGTCACAACAGACAGAGCTGAGGAAGACTGAATCTTCATCCTCTATAGGCCACAGTGTCAGACAGGAGATTTCGAGACTGCTTTCCAGCTCTTTGCTCATCACTGAACACATCACACGGAGTGATTGCGACTAGTGACCAACCACCAAGCTGTCTTCCTATTCCTCCTATTTCACTCCTGGGCTTTTCTCGACACATTCAAGTCAAACCAAAAGCATATATATACATAATATGATGGTCCTCTTGAACTCGTCTGTCTGTGTAAATAGACTGGAGTACCGAGAGTTTGTCCGACCAGCAACTATTTCCCATCCGAGCTTCCCTCCGCATCCATTCCTCAATCCTCACTCCATTCAACTGCAATATTTTGAGCAAACTTGAAGAGAAGAGAGAAGGGACGAGAGAGAGAGAGACAGAAAAAAAAGAATGCCCTTTTGTTCGCGGTCTATCTCTGTCTGTGGCCTTTCAAGTTTAATCAACAACATTTTCTAGATCAAATTTCATTTACCTTGCTTAGGTACCTACCTATGTTAGTTCCATCTTGGTCTCAAGACTCTGAAATTTGAATTAAATCTAATGACTATAACTATGCTCTTCAAGAAATAAATCCAACAAGAGGTATTTCTTTTCTCTTTTTTTGTTGTATTCCTCGTATAAATTGAATAAGTCATTGCATGCACTGACATGGATGGAATGTAACAGATTGTATAGCCTCACTTCCCTATGAACCGTCCATATAGTCAGTCACATAGAGAAATGTGTATAATTATCCTTACTGCGTCCTGTTGTATTCCCACCAGAGAATATAGTCCACACGCGACAGGAGTTTACCCAAAATTATCCCACGTTAGCTCTGTTATTACAGATACGATGGAGCGCCCACCGTACGCCCGTCCCTGTCACTTATACACGTTAGACTCTCTTCCCTTACCTTACCCTATATCTAACCTTCAAACCTGGCCTGCTGTCATTAAGTAATTGTCACCTTAATATAACTGTCACTTTATAATTTATATTAATTGAAAACTAGTGTCCGCTTAGGAACTAATTCGTGAGGAGCTTGAGCGGGTAGATACTACTCGATACAGACGTGGAGCTGGACTGTAAAGATTGTAAGCTTAATTGCATTTCTATAATAGTATCATCCCAAGCTCAGTTTTATGCTCTTCCTTCATTATTGTTACACGGAGATATGTAAAAGGTTAAGCAGACTCTGTCCTCAGCCACGTCTACAGGCTTGAACGTTGGATTCGCCTTTAATTCTGACTCATACAATTCTTATCGAGTGTGTGTCTTCACATTTCCCTCTACTGTCTATTACCTCGGCGTATGTTGCTCATGTCCTGCGGACGAAGCTCACATGGGAGAACGTTAAGTGCACTTACTTGAATTACCAGACTTGTATCGTGATTTCTGAGAGAAAAAACCCAAAGTGACAAGCATACTCGTAATTTACGGCATAGAATATGCCACATCAATACCATTATTTACCAAGGAATGACACCGACAACCTACTCAAGACAACACTAACTGATGTATATGTAAATATTTGCTTTAATAGCATAACTTGATTTCGAACAAATGAAGAAGGGAGAAGAAGAAGAAGAAGAAAAAAAACCATAGAATGACAAGGATTCGGACCGTATGACAGGGATGAGGAGGAAAAAGAGCGAGAGCGAGTGAGAGAAGAAAATGACATTCATGTCATGCTACTCCCTGCATTCATTTGCAACTTTTACAACTCACAAAACAGGAATCAAAATCAAATAAAGCGTGACTTGGATTCAACCAGTGCAGTATGATTATGCTAACCACACACGACCGGCACAGCCATTCACATATATAAGCAAGCATCTCCACTTTTATCCCCACTATAAATATATCCGACGACATAGTCTCAGGACAGGGAGAGAGAGAGAGAGACAGACTACTACTCAGCAAATACCTAGACAGACAAAACTCGTAGACCATTTAGGTTTTACAAAATCATACAAGTACCTAAATATTGGAACCGGATTTTCCTAGCTTTTTTTGAAAAAAAAATACACAATGACACTATACGCCATACGCCTTCCATCCCTTTGTAGAGTCCAACTAATTTACAACTACCTATCCCACCCATTCTGCAACATCCCCAGTGACATTTTCAATCGCTTGTCCATTGTCTTTAAAGGAACATTCTACGCATGCAAAATGTAATTAGAACAATTACAACTTATGACATTCTCGATAAGAAAAAATGTGCGACTGCTATAGTCGAATTCGAATCATTACGACCACGTCAGGCTATTTTAAAGTTGAACTTTAAGGAGAGTGCGTTCCTTAAAAATAAAAATGAATATTAAGATGCGACATAATTAGTGTCTAAAATATG
This sequence comes from Dicyrtoma fusca, assembly GCA_034695205.1. Classification (NCBI taxonomy): domain Eukaryota; kingdom Metazoa; phylum Arthropoda; class Collembola; order Symphypleona; family Dicyrtomidae; genus Dicyrtoma; species Dicyrtoma fusca. The sequence goes on along the minus strand of JAQFZC010000251.1, from coordinate 15,610 downwards.
CTTAGAGGGATTTCTGGAGGAGGTGGATATGCGAGTAATCATTGAAAAATGCAAAAATAAACAATGGCATCACGTAATTCTTGGTTTGAGTTATGTGAGAAAGATATTTGAAAAGAAGGCAGAGGACGGAAGAAAAGGAAGACGGAGAATATTAAATGGACATTGTAGACGTACCTTGGTAGATGCAGTATGAAGTCCTCTCGTACTCACAACAATGGCATAGATTTCCAGTTGAAACCTCCACACGCCCATCTCTCTATCAAGGATTGTGGCCGTGGACAGAATGCCTCGTCTCAAGTCGATATCAAAGAGTTTGTCTTGAACGTCACCATTTGTCGATGTGATATTCGTGATGTAGTACTCGATCTCTGGATTATTACTATCAAATGATTTGTCACTGTTGCTCGCTACGACGGTCAGAATGGAACTTCCCACTGGCTCATTCTCGAGGATGGAACCTTTGTACATGGCTTGAGTGAAAATGACAATTCCGGAATTACTTTTGTCCGACACTCCTAAAATGCTCAAGTACAGGTCGGAGGATTTTCGCTGGGACTGAATGGCTTCATCCGTAGCACGTATTGTCAGTTGATAGCGTGGCTGAACATCTCCAACACCCCGTTTCAAAACTAAACTCCCAGTATTTCGGTCTAATTTAAAAAGTGACGAGTCTCCACTGATCATCTCGTAGGTCACGGCCCCATTTGACTCGGAGTCAAGATCTTTGGCTCGAACTCGTACAATCTCGGTATTCTTTTCCGTGTCTTTGGGAAGGAGAGCAGCATTCATTGAGAGGAAAGAAGGGTAGCAGTCATTCAAGTCTTCCACAATTATCGTAATAAGTTTCTCAGCGGACAAGCGAGCGGATGTCGGAATGGCTTGATCCGTCGCAACGACCGTGAGACGGAATGTGTCCGCAAATTCCCGGTCTATTGGCTTGAGAGTATGGATAATTCCAAGGTTGGGATCAATTCCAAAATGATTCCCTTCTGGATCCTGAGCAATGATGGAGTACTTGACTTTACCATTGAGACCCGAGTCGGGATCCTCCGCTGACACGGTCACAATCGGAGTATTAATGCTGATGCCCTCTTGGATTTGACGGACGATGGCTGTGGAGGGGAAAATCGGTGCGTTGTCATTAAAATCCGTGACGAGTACCGTAAATGGGATGGAAGTGGAGAGTCTAGGGTTACCCGCGTCACTCGCCGTGATATTGAGTGTGTAACTACTGTAGCGTTCAAAATCCAAATGTTTATTCAAGTATAAGGCACCAGATTTGGAGTCAATACGAAATGTTTCATGTCGATTACCGCCTGTGATGGAATAAGATACGAGTTGATTGAGACCCAAGTCAGGGTCGGAAGCTTGAAACCTAATGAGTTCTGTATTGATTGGAGTGGTCTCAATGATCGAGATACGAGACTCGGCTTGCGTAAAAAACTCTGGAGTATTATCATTCTCATCTAGGATTTCCACCTTAATGCTCGTAGATGAGCTCAAAGGGTTACTCTCAGCTGTGTCCTGAGCCACCACTGTCAAAATGTATTGAGGTTGACTTTCTCGGTCCAGATGCTGTGCCACCATGATTTGACCTGTGGTCGTGTCAATTTTGAAGACGTCCCCCTCATTACCATCGCTGATGTAGTAGAAAATATCCCCATTGAGTCCTTCGTCAATATCCGAGGCAATTACCCGCACAACCTGCGATCCGATGGGAGTTCCTTCCGAAATCTGAGCTGAGTAGGAGCTGCGCAAGAAGGTCGGGACACAGTCGTTGACGTCCGTGATGTAGATGACAATTGTGGCTTTGTCACTCAGTCGGACGGGTCCCCCGTCATGGACCACAACTTCTAGGGAAATAAAGTCTTGGCCGGTAGTTTGCACCAAGTTTTCTCGGTCAAAGGATTTTAAACTTTTCACAAAGCCATTCTTGGGATCCACGATAAAATCGGACTGAACGGAGTGGATTGAGTAGGTGAGTTCAGCATTTCTGCCCACGTCCTTATCAGTGGCAGTCACTTTCCCTACGTACGTATCTGGCGGTTCATTCTCGGCAATGAAGAAAGTGAATGTGGAATTGGTAAATACGGGGCTGTAGTCATTTTCGTCAATGAGGTAAATAACAATGGACACAGTGGATGATCTCTGCGGAATACCGTTGTCTCGTGCCATGACGGTCAAGGAGAAGTAATCTTGCTCTTCGCGGTCCAGTGGAGACTTGACGTACAAGTAGCCATCGGGAAAGACGCCAAATTTTTGAGCGCCATTCCCATCCACGATTTCGTATGAGATTTGAGCATTTTCCCCAGTGTCTTGATCTGAGGCTTGTAGAGCAAAGAACCGGCTATTCACTGACGTAGTTTCCAATAATGATGTTTCATAGGAGGAGTGATCAAATATGGGACTGTGATTATTGTAATCCAAAATTTTCAACAGAATTGACTGTTGGGATGATAGGGATGGAGTTCCATTATCTTTGACTGTCACCTCCACCGTAATTTGTGTTAGTTCAGGGGAGAAGCGAAGTGGTTTGTTTAGTGAAATGAGACCATTGGATGAATTAATTACAAACATGTTGTCTGGATTTTGAGTGAGCGAATAGGTGAGCCGAGAATTTTCTCCAATATCTAGATCTGTGGCTTTGACAAGATACACTTCAGAACCGATTGGAGAATTCTCTGGGATTTCTGTAACAACTCGTTTACTCTCAAGTTTGGGAACTTGGTCATTTAAGTCCGAGACGGTGATAATGACATTTGATAGACCGTACGCTGTGGGACTGCGAGCCAGAATGGTGAGACTGTAAAAACTTTTTATCTCTCTGTCCACGATTTTCTCAGATCGAATTACTCCTGTAATCTCATCTACGCTGAATACTTTAGCCTGATCTCCAGAGATAATGAAATATTTTACTATACCTTTGTTGTCTTTCCCTTTAGATGGACTCATGAGCTCAATTTTCCCGACTTCTTTTCCATATCTTGGTATTTTGGTGCCGGGATCTTCGACGATAGTAAAATTGTACACGTCTTGCTTAAATTTTAAGATCTCTATTTCAGGGGATTCAATTACTATTTCAATGCGAGCATTCTCCGGAGATTTCCTACCTCCACCATCTGTGGCAGACACGGACAGCTGAAAGCTTCGTCTTTTGGAACCACTCAGCTCCTTTTTCAAGGTGATTTGTCCAGTATTTTCTTGTAAAGCAAAATAGCCATCGGACGAGCCGGACTCTAAAGTATAATGAATCTGGGAGTTTAAGCCTTCATCAGGGTCATAAGCTGTCACATCCAGAATTTTTGTATCCAAAGCTGTGCCTTCAGCGACTGTAACAAAATACTCGATGGGATAAATTTGGGGATCACAATCGTTGACGTCAGTAATGAGGAGATGGACTGTGGCAGTGGAGGACAGAGCTGGAATTCCCTGATCTTTGGCAATAACTTGAACATGATAAGTACTTAGGGCTTCCCTATCAAATTTTAATCGACTCACAAGTCTACCGTTACTTGGGTCCACATGGAAAACGCCCGGGTATGCATACTCTGACTCTGGATTCAAGTAATATGAGACGGACCCGTTCGTCCCTTGATCGTGATCAGTGGCAGTGATGGTGGCGACGACTGTACCAGGTGGGGCGTCCTCAGATAAGCTGACCGTCAGATTCTCATCTGCCAGTTGAGGAGGATCATTGTCGTCGAGAATCGTAATTTTGATTTGGGCGTGGGCCCACTTAGGATTCGGACCACCGTCTCGGGCTGAAATTTTTAATCTGATGGTGCCCTGTTGTTCCCGGTCCAAGGGTGCTCTAGTTGTTAGTAAACCACTGTTAGGATCGATGTGAAACCACATTTTTTCATTTCCTGATACGATCGAGTAGTAAACTTGTGAATTGATTCCTGTATCTTCGTCAGTTGCCGTGATGCTGGCCACGTAGGTCCCAACGGGGACAAGCTCTCTCAACACAGCTGAGTACTCAGTCTTGAGGAAGGTGGGACTGTTGTCATTGGAGTCCAAAATCGAAATTAAGAGGTACGTCGTTGATGAACGTGGTGGACTTCCTTTGTCTGTTGCCACAATTGTCAGATTGTACTTGCTTATTTTCTCTCTATCTAGAATCCCGTTGACACGCACTAGCTGAAATGACGGAGTCGACTCTAAACGAAAATGTCCAAGTTCATTGCCAGATTTTATTTGAACTATTGTATCACCATTAGGTCCTTCATCCATGTCAACCACAGAAATAGCAGCCACGACGGAGCTATTCTGAGCATTCTCGTCGACCGACGCTGAGCTGGCCGTGGGTGGAAAGTAGCGTATTATGAGAGTTGGATCATGAGTGTTAGAGTCAAGTAAGTTCACAGTCACATATGTACGCCCGTCCTGCCTTGGGATCCCATGATCACGTGCGAACACGGTAAAAACGCAGCTCTTGGGGCAACTTTGTTGGTTTTGAGGACAGTTCTGTTGACAGTTGAGAATCTGGGCTGTGGACACCACACCAGAATCCGGATCCACGATGAACTGAGTCTCAGCCTCGGCCAGATAGTAAGTTATTCTTGCATTGTCCCCTTCATCATTATCTGTCGCTGTGACTTGAAGCACAACCGTTCCTACAGGGACGCTCTCATTGAGAGACACTGCATAGTCACTATGATCGAAATTGGGCGAATTGTCATTGGAATCCAAAATGATGATTTTAACTTTTAAATAACCGAATCTTGGAGGGTTCCCTCCGTCCTGTGCTGATATATTGAGCATGTAGAAAGCTTTTGTTTCTCGATCAAGCTTCCCAGTAGTTTCCAAGTGAAGAAACGGAGGCTCTCCACTTGGATTCGTTGTAACCACTAAACGAAAATGATTGTCTTCGTTTCCATCTAAAATTTTGTACTCCGTGGTGACGTCATTGATACCCGTGTCAAGGTCTTCTGCCGGGTCCAAGAAGACGAGAGTCCCCGCATTGGCACCTTCCGAAAATTTTACTTCGACTTGATCAGCCGGGAAAATTGGACTACAGTCATTAATATCCTGAATTGTAATCCGAATTTCAATGGGATACGTGGGCTGACTGGACAGAACGACCAAGTCAAACTGATCACTCGGCAGAGCCTCACGGTCAATCTCCTTCGCCGTCCGGATCTCTCCCGTAGTTCCATTGAGATAAAATTCCTCTAGATTTTCATTAAAACGGTAGGTGAAGTCTGGCTTGGTTGGAATGCGACCGACTAACGTTCCAGGCGGTAGGCCTTCTTTGACAGTAAACTGTACACGCATATCCACTGATCTTGAGTAAACGGAACTACCGCCATTCTGCTCTGATGGATATGCATCACGAAAATTCCCGGGTCCGGGACCCTGAGCATGTATAAGGAGGCAATGTGAGACGGAAATGAGCAATCCGTACAGAATCACACGGCGAAGAAGGCACAACATTGTTCACACGATCCGTGGGTGTGTTGTGTCTCAGGAGATTAATTCCATTTGAACTTATTTTGTATTATTATTACTTAAATGACGACTTTGATTTAGAAATGATTTTGTACCCTCATGTTTGAAAAAAATAATCTCACTTTTATGAAGCATGCATCTTGTACTGGCTTATATCAACACTGCAATGCATGGCTTCACACCAGACAGAGTAGCACACAAAGGGTGAGCGGGGCACGTATCAATGCATACAGATATGCATTTATTTTCATTACTTTGCTGCAATTAAATATATTATTACTATTTTATGATTATTTTTTATATCCTTCGTTGTTTTGAGAGATGAAGCGAACTTGAAGCCTTAATGAGATAAAAAAAAGTTGTAATAAGTCAAACTATTATGTAGCCTATTAGTTGTGGTAGCCATCGTTATCACTGAAACACTTTCTCACTTTCTTAACCAAGCACGTCGAATCCTGTATGATGGGCTTAAATTCATCATGTTAATTTATCATTTTAAATACAGCAATTTAGTTTACACGAACGATATTACATGCCATCATTATCGTCCGTTTAATCCAAGTTTAACACACACAGTAACTATATATGGTCTAAGCCCACGCACCAAAACATTCACATTATGATTACTTTTTTTTTACTGTAGAAAACACACACACACAATCACACACAACCCAACGATACGCTACACACTCTCTCACCAGCAAGACTTCACATTGTTGTGCTCACTCACACAGTTTCAAGATGATATGAACTACTGTGGTGCTGTGCTCGTGGAGTGTATTCACTTCAAAAAGATCCCCCCTTACGTGTAGTACATTGAAAAGTTTAAAATCATGTTAAAAACAAAAGCAGAGTTTACCACAACGAGAGTAAAAATCATAGTGAAAAATCTGTACTGATAAGGAGGAAACAGAGTGTTTAGCCGGTTGCACACACACTTGCCGCAAATTCCTTGGTTGCTTCACATGAGTGAAACAAGCCCTGACAGATTAATGACACTCACACTACTACATAACTACTGTAAATAATTTAATTTAGTATGTGCACGTTTTTGTCTTTTCCTGTTGTACGATGTGCCAGTGCATTCCCTCGGTTCGGACAAGAGGAAAGCATAGCTCAACACAAGAAGACATTCGGATGTGAAGTTGTGAAGTGAACTGTTTGCTGTATTGTCAAAGTGCAAGGCCAAGCACTACTTTGCCCCAAGGGTCTACAAGTACCTTTGGCTTAGGGGCTACTCACAACCCACGTTGGACACAGTCAGTCCAGTTCAGCCTCACTGTCCAATGCTCCTCACATTCCCATCATCCGCACTCCAATCCCAGCGGAGCATCTTGCCTCTCTTTTCCCCTGCATTTTTTCTACCTGTTTGCATTGTTGCTACGGATGGAGAGCAGGTTCTGAAGCGACAGAGGTTTCTCGAGGAGACTCAGCTCTTTGGGACTTTACCAAGCAAGAGCTGGTCTGCCTTACCCTCTTCGGCTGGGATTAACAATGAGCACCGTTTGTGAGTGATCCCTTAAGGTAGGAGGAACGGCTGAAATACCTCAAGATGTGATACACCAATCAAGTGAGGTGCAAAGGAATGTATGTAGCTACCTTTCCGCCCGTCCAACCATTCTAGCCCCTAACCTGTCAAAAGATACCCTCTGGTATTTACAAGCCTCTCTGCAGCACTCACTACCCATCCCACAATTCTCTGAACAATTCTTTGATCCTCTCATGAAGAGTCTTGGATCCCAGAGCTACGTACTTTCCATATAATAAAATATATCTAACCAAACTGGCTTTCTGCAAAAATTGACCCAACCGCTGCGAAATGAATTATCTTTCAGGTTAATCTTTTTCCTCTCCGTCTCTCTCTCTCTCCTTCTCTCTCTCTCTCTCATCACTGCCTCTGTGTATCTATGAGTGAGCAAATGTTCTGTAGCAGATAGATAGCTATTATGACCAACTATCATGCTCTAACATTACTTGTCGAAAAATTACACAACAACACTATAATTGCCGGCATATTACTGCCGTGCCACATTAAAGAATTTTCTTATTTCGTGACAATTAATATGTACACTCGTGTAAAGTAACGTAACCAGACCGTCCGTACTTTAACCAGTTAAGATTCGAAAAGATGGTGTTTTAGTTTTTTTTTAAACTTTGCTTATCTGATATTTTTAATACTAGTACGAGCACTCTACAGATATGGGTGTTCCTCCGACAGAGCGTAGACTTTTTGGAATTTTTAATTTTATTATTGATGTCATGAATAAAGATGATTTTTTATTATTCATGCAATGCAGAGTATACGTCTATAATGTAATATTGATAAACATGCTTGTGTCAGTCCTTTTGTTCCCCGATGGACCAGTATATGCAGTCCCTGTAATGATGTATGTGCACAACACCTGGAGTCAGTCGTACAGATACGAACCCAGTATGTACGTAGAAGAATAGAGTCAAATGAGAAACTATTTGTATCGCTAAACTACACAAAAGGGGATGGAATTGAGATCCAGATGAAGTTGATAATTACACACGTTAACTTCTTTATTTGTCAGCAGTTTTTATTTTCACAGGACTAGAAATGCCCAATGATTTATACTTACACAGTCAAATTTGGATATTGTAACTTCAATTAATTTTGCCACTGGCACATTACTGCATTGTATAGCTAAAGGTGATGTAAAACCGCTTATTACAAGATAATAATGCATGCAGACTTACTCAGTAAGAATTTGAACTTACACCTACTACGGGCATCGATTATGTCGGCGATTTATTTCATTGAACTCGTCATGAGCCTTGAAATCCAATGCAATGCAACAAATTAAATTATTCCGCATAAAACAATAAAATAAATAATTTACATACGCTCTTGAATAAATGCAGTGACCTTTCACACTACGTTTTTTGGTTAACTAAACAATGTCTCGGTTGCTTTTAAAAACTCTATGGAAAATTGTCGCTCAGAAAAGCGATCTACAGATGCTCTTGCTCGCTGACGAATTGCAGCTCGTGCCTCAGGTGTCAACGACAAAATCGAATTAATGGCACCCGCATAGTCGTTTTCATCGGTAGCTAAAAATCCATTCCGGGATTCATCATATTCCATTACAATATCCATAAGCGGCCCTCCAGATCGATTAGCAACCATTATAAGGCCTGCTGCCATGCACTCAACGACACCTGAAATTAAAAACATAAATAGTAAGTCAAATTAAATACGAGCCAAACAAATTAAAATACTGCTGGCACGCCATTACGAAAACACTAGCAATCCATCAATTTATGAATAAATTTGCAATTATTTATTAAATCTGCAGGAAATTAATGTTACCTATTCCAAAATGTTCGTTCCACATTGTGTGAATGCCAATTGTGCCCTCAGTAAGTTCTTGCTTGAGCTCTTCATAGGTAGCATTGATTTTAAAAATTACATTTTCTTCTACAGATAAATGCTTGCACAGATCTTGCATGTCTTTGACTCTACTGTAGTCATCTGCATGACGGCAACTGCCGATTAATACCAACCTGACTCGCTCCCACGCTTTTTCGTTCAAAATTTGTCTCAATGCAAATAACATACGGATCTGTAGAGGATGGTCTTTCTCGGGTCGAAATTGTGCAACTGAAATTATTTTGATGAATTCTTTCTTTTCATCGTCAATTAATGGTAATTTTTTGAAATCTTCCACATCACATGGAGGGTAAACTTTAAAAGTTCTAGACGGGCACTGCCACAAATTATTAATATGATCTTCTGTCCAACTGGAGTTAACCATCGCAATTTCGTTGCGCCTCCCAGCCCATGAATACAGTTTTGCAAAGAGTTTATAGTAACCCAGTTTAAAAGCTGTTAAGAGAGGACTTTTTGTAACAATTGTTCGATTGTTATAGCCTTCAGCACGACTTGAAACACGGTTCAACATGTCTGTACTGATTGTGGGGTAATGTATATAGGAGCCCACTTTACTACCACCAAGGTACTTAAAAAGTGGAACCGAAAAAGCATAACCCATAGTATCAATATAAATGTCTGCAAATAAAAAATATTTTAATTGTTACACTTTGAAATATTTACTTGTGTCTACTGTACTTTTATATGAAATTTGAATTGTACATTACAAAAGAATGTGTAATTTGTTGTACATACCAGGAACAAATTTGTACATAGCTTCCAACGCAAGGTACACGGAGCCCAAACTTTGACCTAAGAGGGTGAAGTAAGGGTATTTGGAAGCTTCGATCCATTTTCGCCTATTTAGATAGACGAATTCAATTGGTTCGGAAAATTCTATATTAAAGCGCTCTTTAGTCTTGGAAATAAATTCATCAGGCGGAACGTCCGTATCACCAGTGTAGACGATAAAACGGTATCCCGAATACCTATGCAAGCAATAACAGAAAGTAATTAGTACTTACGTAGTATGGTTACGGTATACAGTTATAACAATTATAATAATTGTCAACTGTTTAGATACTCTTAAGGGGTATGAATGCAACCACTTCAACACACAATTTATTATTACAACGCACCGGTAAATATTTATTTTTTGAATAATACAATTAAAAAAGTGAGCTAATTAACAACGAGCCTACACGTCCGGGGTATTTTGCTGTAGCGGTAATTGGTAATTTTATAGTAAGTCAGTTGTTCAAATGTTAATAAAAGTTAATTACCTTTGTTGAAGACACTTTATTGCAACCCACAAGACACGTTCTCCGCCTCCTCCAGCATTACAGTAAGGATGAAATATGCCCACCGAAATTCGGCCGTCATCCTTTTTTTGATTTGCCTTCTGCTTATGAATAGCCTGAGTGAACCCACATAGAAATCATAATATTACTTCACAACTTCGACAAATATTTCATGCAAAAACTCATCGCAATTTCGCAATGATAATTTAGACACACAAATTATCAATCGATTCTTAGTGTTCAATAAACGATGATAAATTTAAAAATAAATTACCTGCTTAAAAATCACAGACAAAATCGTGAGTCCCAAAGAAGCGAGAGAAACTACGGCGATAAAAATAATAGCAAACATGGTCAGTCTTTAACTGTCAATTTAAAATGTGATTTCCGTTCCTTGACACTTATTCGTTTAGTTTTAAAAAAACTACAGCACATGCAAATGTAAAAAAGTTGACACTACGAACTATTGACAGTGTCTTCATTCACGCAAAGACGCAAAAGCTAGTTGTTTTAACAGGTGTTATTTTGGGTTTCTGAATTTCTGAAGGCCCTATCTAACTATACCTATGAGTAATTTGGACTTTGGCATGCTTGGTTTCCACCAGGATTTATTTTAACTGGATTGCAACTTAATCCATGATTTACCTAAAAGAGCTGTCAATTAGTTTACATGCTATCTAATCTTGATTAGTTAAACCACATCTGTGGAATCATTTATACCACGTCTCAGTAATACGTGTTCGTGAGTAGCTGTCGGCTGAATTTTCGAATTCTGCGGAAATGCTTCCCAGCGAGATTTAAAATCCTATACTAACCATAAACTATGTTAGTATTACCAATACGCGCTTGATTTAGATTTGTACAACGCTCACGGAAATACATTCTGAAAGTCAACCTATCATTTGCAAATTTGCAATTTTAATAAACTGTCTTGCAATTTCATGGAATGACAACTGCATTCACAAACTTCAAATCTTGCTTTAAGTTTATGCCTGTATCCTGTATGGCACGTGAATAAAATTTTCAAGCAACCTCGAACTGCCCTGAATAGAGCTTTAAAATTGTGAGGAAGGGTATTTATTTATTAGTAACTTTAGAAATGGTAATTTGGTATTGTAAAAAAATGCAGTATTGTGTAGTGTAACTATGTGTGAATACTATACATACTACAGGTTTACAGTTTACAATACAACTGCAAATTGTATTTTCTAACTTTTTAACAAGGCTAAAAAGCGTTTTGGATTTTTGAACAAAATTCTAAAAGGCGACTTTTTACTTTTTTAAATGGGTAAAAAGCCATTTTTTCCTCTTTTTGAAAAAGGCTAAAAGAAAGTTTTGCACTTTTTGAAATGGGTAAAACGTCATTTGGTCTATTTAAAAAACTTTAAGAGGAAATTTTGCAAATATTTTTTGAAAATGGAATTTATTGAGAGAGCAAACAAAGCTTGAATACTAAATTTCAAATCCAATCTAATATCACTAATATGTGTCTGTGCTGTATTATACTCATCTTTAAGGTAACCGGGATTCTGCTTTACTTCTGACCAAATTACCTATTATAGTTTCTGCCTTTTTTGCCCATTCTGCTTTTCCTACTGTTGTTTCTGCTATTATTTGTCGTATGACTCAATTTTGCTTGAAATGTTTTCTGAGAGTCGCAATATCCTCCATTATGTGTTTCGGTATTATACTTTTTTCAGCGTTTTCTGGTTTTTTCGTTACCTTATTGATTTCTAATTATTTTCATGTAATGTACGTTTTGTTCTTTGAAACATCCTCATCTAGTTCTCCAATGGGTTACGTAGAAAAAATAAATAAAACTATATAAAAGCTATAGCGTGTTCATAATAATAAAACTATATTTTTTTATAGCATCCATGCAAATACCTACTAGTATTATGCCCAGCCTCCTAACGATTTATTTAAAATCTATACAGTGCTTAAGTCAAACAGTTGGATTCACTGCATGCCAAGGGTTCACTAGTGAATACTACCATGTGCAACTGCACCTGTGGTTTTATTTTTAACCTTATGCATGCATAATGTCAAGACAAGATTAACATTTAAATACATTTATCTTAATTTAAAATTTATGTGCTAAGAATTCAGAATTGATCTATTTTATTTTTATTATGGTGTTTGTTGAGAGTTGAGATAAGAGAATACAATAGCAATTAGGCCAAAATGAATGTCCAGTGATAACAAAAATGCAAATAAATAATTCTAGAATTTGTATTCCAGTCTTCATTTATTCCGATTTATATTGTAATTCAATGTGTCAGGCCGTTAGCCATGGAAATTTTTCACAAATTTGACCAGTCTGCCCAAAAACTTACACAAGTTGAGCTAATTTACTACAATTTGCAAAGTGTCGCAGGATGCTGTTAAATTTACTGCATAGGATGAATTATCCTGGTGGCCACCCAAGCTGTCTGCCTCCAAGGACATGGATGTGCAGATGATATACAGACTATAGAAAACACACAAGAACTCATTAAAATCCAAGTAAAAAAGAATAATGACTGTAGTTAAAATTAAAAGTTTGCTAATTGTAAGATCTACCTGGCATCCTTCGGGTCCATTGTTCACCACTAGAATATACAAGAAAAAATAAATTATATTCTTCATGTGTCATCTATAAACCGCCACATTCATCATTATCATCATTTGTATTTACATTCGTCACACATAAATATGTGAATGAAATAAATAAATGTATACCCAGGCGGTAGCCTTTCTCCAGACCCAAAGTTTCAGCCGTTTTCTTAGCAATGATCATAAGGTGTCCCAAAAGCTAGATTATACATAAAAATGAGATTGTTATATATCTGACGATGTCCTGTTTAATCAGTTCTCACTTCCTCAAAATAGTTAAATGTGTCCAAACCTGAGAATCACTGTCAGCCGCCTTGCTTAGCATTGAAATACGCTTCTTAGGAATTACAAGGAAATGAACAGGCGCTTGTGGGGACACATCGTGAAAAGCAATGCAAAGGTCATCCTCATGAATAATTTTTGCAGGAATCTTTTTGTCGATTATTTTGCTAAAAATAGTCTCCTCCTCCTTGTCGCCGACACCTGCAGCCTCCTGAGCTTTCTTTACTTCACTCGACATGTTCTACAACCACCAAAACCCATTCTTTTAAGATTACGAAAATTATATTCCAAATGCCAAATCTATTAAAAGCAATACAATTTCGACAAACACCACATTCTTGCGACATCACTCGCAATTAAAATTAAATTTCCACAAATTTTAAGAATATAATAGCATATTGCTTAATTAGTCAAATTGCACATAATTATACACAAAATTTGTATTTAACCAACCACAGAGTGTAATAAGGAGACAGACGGTGAAGCAAAGCGGCTATTTGTTTGAAGAGGCCTTCTTGACACTAACTGTGTGAAACTCTGACAATAATATCTCCGAATGGAAGGTCTTGTTTCTCTTAGAGCTTTGAGAAGCCCTAGTCTAATCTGACTGCACCAAAATTATTTTTATCAAAAACAAAAACAGATTCATGCTTCGTGCCATCGCATCACTCACAAAGTATGTATACCGTATATGCTCGATTGGAGCCCCTGGGGCTCTATTCCAAATTCCTGCATTGCCTTCCGCATAACACAATATGCTATGTTATGGCAGAACCATGGAGGGGGGTCTTAGGGGTGGGGCTCTATTCGAGACTGGGGCTCTAATCGAGCATATACGGTAGATAAATATCATAATATAATCTAATTAAACAGCTAAATATATTTTCTATCTAATTTGCTAATTAAATAACTTGCTAAGCCCGATAATAATGCATTATTATGACCACCCTAAACTCAATTGAAAATTGTCAGTAATAGTAAATCACGCGTACCTACTTACTTAAGTAATTGTAACAAGAACTAACGCTCAACACCGGGTTTCTCTGTTTCTATCCCATAGGAATTAGGATAGATGGTTAAATATTAATATTTATTAATCATTTTTACTTTCTTTACTATCATTTTACTTCCATTTACCATAAAAATTGTTGGGTTTGTATTCTAGTACATACTTCGACTGGCGTTCAAGTCGCAAGTATGTTTGTAAATTGTGAGTGCTACGACCGGATTTGACTTTGACATGACTTTGCGTTTCGTCATCCTTATTTCTTAAATCGCCATTAAATTATTTCTAACGCAATAACGATTTTTTTTCCACTTTTGCTGCTTAAAAATTAATATTTAATAATATCTTACCTCTGCATAAGAGAAACAGTTCCGACAGCTTCCAACGTGAACCCAACTGCCGGGAATTAAACCGAAGAACACAAAAATCCAGGTTTTAGCAAGTAAAGTTCTAGAAAAACCCAAAACCCATAACCCATCAACGATAAAACCAAGTAAGTTCAAAAAGCAGCGCAACTCACTCGTATGCCCATAGAGAATATTTCTTCAAACAATTCCTAAGAACATCAGTTCACTGGCAAATTTAACAAGGGTTGAGTGATCAATACTTGAACCTATGAAATCGCACTAATCTTTGTTAAAAATTAAAAAGCTACGTTAGTAAAGTATTAATTAATATTAATACTTCGCACTTTCTTTCTAGCTTCTATATCTTCCAAAGAAACATCGCGCATCGGGCATCCTCTCTGAAATTGGAATAAATTGATTATTCCAATTCAGTCGATAAATAATATAGATTGGGAGGAGAATTATTATTAAGTTTACAATTAATTTATTCTATTGCCAAGACTGAAGACATCGGCCCGAACTGCTTATAATTTCCGGCAGGAAAAAAGTAATTTTTACTTTATATTAACACTACAGCAGAAATGTGTCTCACTGCACTGCACTGATCAGGAATTTGTTTGCAAATCCTTAATTTATGATCTCGAACCTTGTAGTATTTTCATTTAATTTTGTTTTTTGCATTATCGACGCCGTGGAAAAACAAAGCATTCCCAAGGCTATGATGCAGTATGAAATAAAATGTAAATTATCACAAGCATAATTTATTATAACATCTATAAATTATATATGTTTTACATATATGGACTACCTACATATATATTTTACACCCGTAGAGCAGCCTGAAGTGCATTAAAAGCGAATTATACAAATCAGATACCCGGATGCCAAATTAGTACATTCAATTTAGAACATAATGTTAAGTTGAAAAATTCTGAACTTATATGAGTGTTGCTTTAGTTATACTATCGGGTATTTACGTTATATAACATAGTTTATATCAAGAACTCAGAGCTTAATTGGAAAGAATAAAACGGCATAAGAAATGCAGCCCTACAGTTACAGTTTTTGTCGAAAGCCACGAAAATATTGTATGTATTGCCTAACAATTTTACCTATTCACATGTTTTATTCCAGCGTTTTAGGTTTTCAGTTTTAGTTAGGGCTGCCAAGTGTCAGGTTTTCTCCCGGACTGTCCGGGAATTGACTGTCTGTGTCCCGCGTCCGGGCAAGGGGT
>JAQFZC010000250.1:0-63017 GCA_034695205.1 Dicyrtoma fusca | reverse complement strand
GCTATGGCTAAGTTGAGTTATGGGTAAAAAAAAGTTGAGTTATGGGTAAGTTGAGTTATGGCTAAGTAGTCGTCTATATAGCAAAAGCAATGCTTGTAATCTCTACTGTGGAACTGCCTGAAAAGATAAAACAGAAACAATCACATGTGTTCTCTTCCTTTATTGCAAAAAAAACGTGCATTGAAACAGATCTTGGATTCTAACCTTCTTGATACGGAGATATAATATGTAATTTGGTATGATTTTGAAAATATTAATTTCTGTGTTTTACCCTTTTTGAAAATTCAAATGCCTTGTTCTGATGTTTTAAAAAAAGCTAAATGCTAGTTCATAGAACATTTTTAAAAAAGCTGATTTTAAGTTTATTACACATTTTTAAGAAAGCTGGAGCTGGTGTGTACCTTGTGTTTGACCTTTTCAAAAAAAACGCTAATTTCTTATTTTGGCCGGTTTGAAAAGTTTTTTTTGTAGAATACAAAGTTTTGTAAAGCCATATTCTATGGTTTTTCAGTTCCCAAGCGGTTAAATTAGATAGGAACATATTGTCACTTCGTTAAAACATTCCAATTTTAAAATTGTAAATCGTAAATCAAGGTGAGTTTGGTTAAACAAATTCCACAATAAATGAAATATAGCGTGTTCGTGTTTTGTTGATTACAATTGCATCGCACGTGGCACGCTTTAAAAATACACATTGGTTTTCACAGTAGAAGTGCCCGAGGTTCTTAATTTAACAGCCTAATATATCTATGTAGGTATTTACTTACTTACTTATTTACGTTATTAGTTATTTAGATATACTATACCAGTAAGAAAGCATTGCTAATTTAATACGTAGGCTAGATAAACTACTTAAGTACATATTTATTTTGTAGATATTGAACTCTGGTTTTTATTACCTCACAAAGCACGGTTAGTAATTACAAAGTAATGTAATGCAGGTAGGTAAGTATCTCATCTTGTTCGTTGTAGTTGTAATTGTAAGCAGAGCACTTTTACAGTTAGCCTCAAGCTAATGCTTTAATTATTAAGCGTTTTGTGACTTGTGAGCTTGTGACAGTGAAAAGAATTTATGATTTCCATGCTTATTAGTGTTGAGACTGCAAAATGCATTCGTGAGGTAGCTTCTACAAACAGAAGTAAACCCAGATTTGACGCTACATTTTATTCATATATTTTAGTTCTGGTATTTCCTACTTGATTTTTAGAGGAAAGTTGTAAAATTCTTGGAGTAACAACGTAGAATGATTGATAGCCTCCAAATCTGTGAATTCTGTAGACTGTAGGCTAAAATGAGAAGGAAAATATTATATTACCTTACTACCTGTGGAAAAGGAAAAGTTGGAGCTGAGTGAGTCTTAAAACTTTAAGGCAAGCGCAAGGCTGAGACAGATTTATAATAGATTATGATTAAAGTTTTTTTTTGTCTTTACATTTTTTACTTGCGTGAAGTTTATGATTTTATTGCGCTAGGGATAATTACCTAGATACTTGCATTCTTTTTTCATATACCTGTATGTATAGCTGATAGTAAGGTGCTACCTATTATGTATTAGCTTTTAATCATATCTTTATAATTACTGTTAGTTAATCACATCACAAAAATGCATTTTTAGATTCAAAACTGCTTTAGTTCTGTACTTCAGTAGTTGGCTGTTTGTATTAATCCATTCGGAACGAGAAACCGCGTGGAATGAATGTTGTACAAAAATATTTATCCTACAAATTAACCATTTTCAAAAAAGTCAAAACTAGAAATTAGCGTTTTTGAAAAGGTTTAAAACAGGAATTTAACTCCTTCAAAAATGTCACATTCAGAAATTAGAGTTTTCGAAAAGTTCTAAAACAGGAAATCAACATTTTCTAAAATATCAAATTCAGAAATTAGCGTTTTCGAAAAGGTCTAAAACAGGAAATTAACACTTTCTAAAATATCAAATTCAGAAATTAGCGTTTTCGAAAAGGTCTAAATAGCAGGAAATTAACACTTAAAAAGTTCAAAATTAGAAATCAACATTACCAAAAAGGTTTAAAACTGGAAATTACACTTTTCAAAAAGATGTAAACTGAGATATAGTTCGGTTTTGAAAAGGTTAAACATCATGATTGTGAAATTTCATGATTGAACAATTCACGAAATAATCGTCAGAAATTAACTGATCATTGATCAGTAATCAGTGAACACAATCCAAACAGCAAAAGTGTTTTAACTCCGACTAAATATCCTTTGAGGTCTCTTCTTCCAATAATGCTTCATCTATCGACTTCTTTAGCCCTTTAAAATGCATTTCTAGATTCAAATAAGTTGCTTTAGTTAATTCAGTATTGAGCTATTAACGTCGAAGCCCGTTATTTCCCTGCTAGTCAAGTACTTACAAAAATTGTGCAATTCGCTGATTGAATAATCCAAGAAACAATCATGTTCATTCATCACATCACGCATGTGAAATGAGCTGTTATCTTTCCATTTATGGTCATAATAACTTAATTTCTGTTCTTCACTTTGCTCTATCAACTGCACAGTACAGTTACACCTTACAAGGACATTCTCCCAAGATTAAACCTCCTTAGATCTGTAAACAAAAAAAAACAAAAATCCTGTTTAAACTGAAATAATCATTGTTGCTGCAGTTGAACTGTAACACCCATCTCATAACGTCAGACGTATGTACGTAGGAAACAGTTGACAGGAGGTGCCCATACTAGGCAATCAACTATCAAGACTTTTTGCCATGACTGATTTTTATAGATTGAATTTTATTACTATTATTGAACTAAACTCCAAACTTTTCCTTGCTTCCTGTCTTATCGTTAGATACAAGGTAAGGTATTTCTGTAGTAGTAAGTAGTAGCTAGTAACTAATAATTGTGTGCTTAGTAAACTATTAAATTACAACAATGCAATGAAACTTTTGTAGAAAGATTTAATTTTATTGCAGCACTATATTTACTACTTTTCCTTGGTTACTTTCTTGTTACTACATCACCGACATTATTTATTTTTGTACTATTTGACTTTGACTGTTAGTTTTAAAAGAAAAATCTTTACCGAAATTAATCCTACAACTGATCTGCACTGCACACTGCACTGCACTACTGGCTAGCCACTACGGCCATGGCGGCTACCGGTGACATGACGGTAAGTTTGGTTTGGGTTCGGTTCGGTCGGTCGATTTATGCGATGCGATGCGAAGTGCGAAGATACGATGCGATGCGTAGAGCAGACTAGCAGTAGTAGTAGTTTAGTGACTAATGGCTAATGACGTAGTACGTTTTAGCTAGAATTAATTAGGATTTGTTTAGCTTTTAAATTTTTACCTGCGTGGCTGCGTAGTGTAATTGTCGGTTTACTTAATTAAAATTTTTGGTTTTAATCCTATAATTCTATCTTTCAGTAATTTGTTGTAGTAATAATTACAAATCAGGCCATATTAATTTTAGTGGTAGTGGCAGTAGGTGTATAGGTAAAGTAGTAAATAGTAAAATCTGATTTAAGATGGAAGAGCGAGGTCAGGGTGAAACTGTTGACTTCCCCCCACCGCCAGTCATTCGTCGACGGATATCCAACAAGAGTGTGACCGGAAGTCCAACGGGAACGGGAACCGATAATCCAGTTAATCAAGTAAATGCATTGCCCTCTACAATACATGTTAGTTCCGTTGGAGTTGAAGGTAATGTGGATGTGACTGCTGGAAGAAGAGCTCCTTCGTCCTCGCTCAAATCCAAGATGATAAAATTGTGAGTAATAAAATAATAATATTATTTATTTGATGATCAAGCTATTTTGGTTTTGGTGGGCTCTGTCTCTGTCAGAAGTACTCAGAATCAGCAGCATTAGTTGTTAGTACTGTTTGTATCATGTTTCACTACAAAAGTAACACATTAACGTTCTGTTAGGGAAGAAAAAAAATGTTGGCACGCACACGTGTGAACATATGCCTACAGCATCTGATTTCGATCTCTGAAATATAATTATGTATTTACTGTAACGGTAACCTGCAACTGATTATGAATTCTCCCGTCCCCGTCTTGTGGCCTCAAGATTACTCGCTATAGTCAGTGCAGCTTAAATGATCGAGAGAGGTTGATGAATTTAAATCTCTGAACTTGAATAAATCTTGATAAAATATGAATGATGAAATTAAAGGATTTTAAAAGGGAAAGGTTGTGAGAGGAAGTGGAGACGATGGGACTTCCTTTATCTCGTTTTGTTTCATTTTTGATTAAATGTTTTATAAACTCTTAAAGAGCACCATCACCATCGCCATCCTCAGCCTTCAAAATGTTTCCGGCATTATGTACTCTGTTTGTCTTCTGTTTTTTGTTAAGTACAATAATGTGTTTTACATTTTTCGCCTCTGACGATAAGTTATCGTTTAAAGAATAAGAATATTCCAATAGTAATGATTACTGACTTAAAGTAAAACTGGTGATTTGGTCTTGGGTTTCGTTTGTTTGCTTTGCTTTTTAAATGTAATTATCAGTAAGTTGCGATCATGTCCTGTAATCGTATAATCTGTCCTTATGTATGTAATATAATGCATAATGCTTTTTTTTTAAACTCTACACACGCAGAACTTACGCTGGTCTTGGATTTCTGGCGATCTTAACTTCCGTGGGATTAATTCTTGACTATTATGATCTCTGGGATCCGTGTTCTGTTAAAATTCCGTATCAGAGGCAGTGCACTGTGGACTCATTCTTGGGAGGATTATTTCAGCGGGCAGAATTTACCGAGGAGTCCTTTTGTCTTTTACCTGGAGTTTATCATACAGCTCAAAATTCAGGTAATATTTTATGAGGGGGCCGAAGCTTGAAACCAATCGAATTATTAAGAAACTGAACCGTCGTTGAAATCTTGAAGTGCTACGCAGTTTTTCAGTAATGCTTAGTTTCATCTTCCCCCTTTGACGACTGACTAAATGCATTCCTATTTGAAGTTTAATTTGCATGTGAATTTATGTTCCAAAAAATGATACGGGTTGGCTTTCTTTCGGTTACTTAACAAGACGATCTATGCTTATATAGTTTAGGCATATCGCTGCTTGAGATGCAAAGTGACGCGCATCCATTACTACTAAAAAAGGACAGCGTTTTCCAATTTATACTTACCTACGTATTTGATTGAATAAACAGCAAAGCTTGTAATAAAAACTTTGTTAACTCAAAATCTCGATTTACGCCTTATCAAAAGATGCAAAACCTCCATTTGCACTTTTTCAAAAGATGCAAAATCTCCATTCTCACTTTTTCAAAAGTTGCAAAACAATCATTTTGTGCTTTTTCAAAAGATGCAAAATCTCCATTTGCACTTTTTCAAAAGCTGCAAAACCTTCATTTGTACTTTTTCGAAAGATTCAAAACCTAACCTCCATTCTCACTTTTTCAAAAGTTGCAAAACCTTCATTTGCACTTTTTCAAAAGATGCAAAACCTTCATTTGCACGATTTCAAAAGATGAAAAACCTTCATTTGCACGATTTCAAAAGATAAAAAACCTTCATTTGCACGATTTCAAAAGATTTTTGCATTTTTTGAAAAATGTTGGTAAATAGACCCTGCATACGGGGCTATGGGGAACGGGAAACATTGGGTCTGCTACGTTTTCAAATTTTAAGGATACGCGTCTGTTTGCATGTTAACCAGCGATAGCGATATACCTCGTAATCATAACTCATACCCACATTAATTACTTGTCGCCGTCTGTAACACATGTATTTATTTTTGATTTTAAAAAAACATAAGTAAAGTGATTCTAAAACAAACTACCTACAAATGTATGTACTTATGTTCTTAAATAGGATGGAATATGGACTGTACGCAAGGTATTGATTTAGTTGTGGAACAACCAGTACCAAAATGAATTATGGACATGAGGGATACCTTTCGCTCTCATTGAAGGTCGTGAGTGTATAATCGGGTTTCAAGACTGACCTGTTTTGCAACTGTCTACTGTTACTTTTTACAGTGTGTAATGTAGCATAGCGTAAAACCTTTTATTTACTGTCTTCCTTGAAATTCCAAATCATTATAATTACCGTGAGATTGTTGTCGGCGAATTAATCGATCCGTCAAAGGGTTCATAACTGAATCAATATCAATAAAAGTAATTCAAAATTTGTGGCCAATCCTCTACGTACATTCCAAGAAATCTATTTAATCTTTATAGTAATCTGTATAAACTTGATTTGACTAAACTGTTAAAAAAATGGCCAATCATTTTTTATCTATCCAGCAAATGAGTTGAACTCACAGTAATCACATTTAACTCTCCATTTAATTGCATTTGACTAATTAACTACTTCAAAAACAAAGCACCTAAGTACGTGCAATCTTTATACACTTAATGACAATAATGATAATCTTTTTATAATATTTTTTATTATTATTATAATAATTTTTATAAAAAATTGAAAGCCTATCCATGATAATGATGATTATTAATCTGTAGCTGTGCTTTTATAATGATTATATGTATTAGCGTCCGTGGATACCAATTAATTGGACTGAAGTACATTCTAATCCATTTAAGGATTTTCCAAAACAGCAGCTTCAACTTGAACATGTCACTGCCCAGCTATTCGTTTTTATTCACGTGTACAAAAGACTGGGATTCTGATTAAGTTTAGCATACAGATCTTTTAAGTACATAAATAAAGATACTTTACATATGAATTAATTTGGAAAACACTGCCCAACCAAAACTGCCAATGCAAAGATGAAGTGACTAGGATAACAAAACAACCCACAACAATAACAATAACAACAAGAAGCAAAAGTCAAAGTGCTAAAGATTATATATTTTATGTATCTTTAAGTGGGGCATCTCATTCATCTTAATATGAATCCAATATATTATAAAAATGCAAAATTGTAGTAGTTTAGTACTGTCATGCATACATACACACGGCTGCTTACTACTCACAATTTATTCAGTCAATACAGTGCAGTGCAGTGTACTGCAGACTGCAGCTGCAACTCTCATCTCAAAGTTTCAAACAGTTTCATTTCATTTCGAATTCAATGATCATTATCTTGATACTCTCGCACACCATCAACCATCAACCAAGACCAAGACCCACAAGGCAAAGCTGCAGAGAGTAAATAAGGCAAACAAGCATCGAAGAATGACTTCGACATGCAATTTAATCGTCGTTGGGTTGGCTGTCAAGTCAAGTCTTGTATTGTTCTCTCTATTTCGCTGTCTCTCTATCCCTCTTTCATTGAGCACTACTCAAAAAGAGAAAACTGTCCTCAGACACACAAAAAATAGTGAAAAAAATGTGTGAAGACGAGCTTTATGAAGGAAAATCAAAAAGAATTGTGGCAATGTCGTTCATTTCAATAACCTTAAGTGCATAACTTAATTTGCGATGGGAATTTGGATGAGGCTGTGGCTTAAGAGGGAGCATAATTACCTGCGCAAAATTTGCATCAGCTTAATGCCTAGTTATTACACAAAAACAAAATGCGATTAAGCTAAGCACTTGCTTCCACTGATACAATAATTTGTTTCATTTGGCACAGCGAGGACGCAAGCACATTTCAATACTGCAACTGCAAGTGCAAAATATCCCAAGCCCAGTTTCTGCATAATCACTTTAAAATGGCTGATGTCCACTCCTAGCTTACACTTAAAATGAACGAAGTTCATCCATTTTACTGGTTTTACTATTTTGATAAAATGTAAATACATACATGGTATACTGTTTTGAAAAAGCGTAAGCTGGTTCTACTTTTATGAAAAACGGTAAATACTGGTTTGGATAGTTTGAAAAAGTTCAAATACTAGTTTTACTATTTTGAAAAAGTGTAAATACACTGTTTTTACTATTTCGAAAAAAGTGTAAATACTGGTTTTACTCTTTTGAAAAAGCGTAAATACCGGTTTCACTGTTTTGAAAAACGAAAATGCTAGTTTCCCAATTTTGAAAAGTTGTAAAAACACCGTTTTTACTACGTTGAAAAAGCGTAAATGCTGGTTTTACTGTTTTGAAAAGTGTAAATACACTGTTTTTACTATTTCGAAAAAAGTGTAAATACTGGTTTTACTCTTTTGAAAAAGCGTAAATACCGGTTTCACTGTTTTGAAAAACGAAAATGCTAGTTTCCCAATTTTGAAAAGTTGTAAAAACACCGTTTTTACTACGTTGGAAAAGCGTAAATGCGGGTTTTACTGTTTTGAAAAGTGTAAATACACTGTTTTTACTATTTCGAAAAAAGTTCAAGTACTGGTTTTACTCTTTTGAAAAAGCGTAAATACCGGTTTCACTGTTTTGAAAAATTGTAAAAACACTGTTTTTACTACGTTTAAAAAGCGTAAATGCTGGTTTTACTGTTTTGAAAAAGCGAAAATGTAGGTTCTACTGTTCTATAAAAGTGCAAATACTAGTTCTACTATTTCGAAAAACACTTATATGTAGTAACACTTTGACATGTGCTGGAAGTAGTAAAACAATACGGATGGTTTTCGAGTTGGCCAGTTAGCATTTAAGATATGAGTGGACTTGGGCCATTTTGCAACTATAGTAGTGATATAGTAAGTAGCTACATACGTCTGTACTTGTGCTTTCGTTTTCTCGTAATTGCATTTGTCTGTGCCTGCACTTGATTTTGAATTTAAATCCTGTATAATACCGTTTTAGTAATTATAAAGAATAGATATTATTAGTGGGGCCGACTTTTGTCGTTTAGATATAGATAATATGTTGGGTTATCTTTTTCCTCTCGTCCTTAATACAAGTGTACAGAGTGAAAAGATGTTTCTGGAAAGATATTCCTACCTTCATCTTTGTAGTTTAAAAACCTTATAATTAGGTGCAAACATTTCAGACATTTTTTAGCTCTTAGATTAAATTTGTACTGCTCTTAGCTCAAAGTTGTAAAGTGTAATCATAATTGTCATAATTAGCTTTGTTTTTCTTTGTCTGTGTAGTCTGTAATCGTAATTCGTAATCCTGTTCTTTTTTATTTTTTGTTTTTACTTTTCGTTTTAGTGGAAACAAGAGATTAGTGAGTTGTACCCTCAACCTCACACTACTTCCTCTTCCTTCCCATTTTTTTCCCTTACAAATTTAAATGAGTGACAATACTAATACAAATATACAAATACTACAACACACCACGGCATTTTTATTCACTCCATGTATTATGCACTGCACTGCACTGTGCAGTCTCCATTAGTACTAAAGTACATTCCATTCTTCATTGTGAATTAAATTCTGAATTGTTCCCTTCTGCAATGATGGGATGTGAAGACAAGCGGACAAGAGTGTAGACAAGCCATCGAGGAGGCTGTGAGCGAAGAGGAATTAAATATGGACATTACTCTCATAAATATAAGATATGTATACTTATATAAATAATGTTGAAATGTACCTTGCAGGTACATACATCGCGTCATAATCACACACAGCCACAAGAAACACAAATCAAATAAACGTTCTTAAAAGTTGACATAAAACTCATGTTCTCGTAGAATTCCGAAAGGAAAATTACAAGACTTTCCTTCCTCACTTCCTGTCATTTTGAATTTTGTTTTATGTAAATGGACGGAGGTACCTCTTGGGTCTTTGGTATAAACTATGGAAAAACTTGCGTGCATAATAATAACAATTTGGGAGCACCAATTTATGTACTCAGAAGAAACGAAATATTCACAGCACAGCACAGCAGGATCTAGATAAATATCGTAGATTCGTGGGTAAAGAACTACATGTACATATACAGTGGCGTAAGTCCAGTTTCTTCTTAAAAGCATTGTGACGCAAGTCCAGCATCCCCTTAATGGCATTCTGTCGGAAGTGCCAACATTCTTCTAAACAGCCAAGAAATAAAACCTGCAAATATTAATAATTTCGTCATACATTTTATTTTGTATCCCGTAGTTTGCAAAAGTCCCACTCTCCATTTATCGCAGATATGAATAATTATTGAATGAAAAATTTGCAGTATGCACCAGCAATATCAGTGATACAGACTTGGTGTTGAACTGTTCAACGTTCCTAAAAAAAAATTGGATGTTACTAAATTAAAATAAGAAGTTTCCGGTGAAGATAGACTGCACATAATTTTGCAAACCAACAAAAAATAAGGTTGTTTTATGTACGTTGCTAACATAGCACCCAATTCCTAACCTACCGTTTCTACTTCTACTAGACCAGGACCAGATCAAAATATTAGACTACAACTTTATCGGGAGAGCTAATCTACTCTAGGTCTATGATGCAGATTTTAAATCTAGAAGAAATCTGTAATAATTTAGATGCCAATATGCTCACTTGCACCTGTCCTGAATGGTTACAGACTATGGCGATTACAGATCATTTATAAGTCATACCTGCGTATATCCTGACAGTGAGAGAATTAAAGACCAATGCCTTTGTAAACCCCAAACTAAATAACTAGTAAGACTGACTTCGTATGCAAATAATTTAAAAATAGTATTATTTTTCGTCTATTTTTTGCTCTCTCCAAAATATTTCCTTGATAATAATATCTAAATTATTCTGTACATGCATGGTGGTTTGTATTAGAATTATTATTATTACTATTACTATTATTATTATTGCAGAAGCCTCGTGGATCGTTCTCGATACGATGCGATGGTGGTAAACACACAGAAAGTTCCCCCAGAAGCTCATTAACGCAAGAACGTAAACGTAAACGTAGCCAACTTTGCGTTACTTTTCTAATGAGCGCTTTGCTTGTCTTGGCTTGACTTGTATAGTTTCATAGTTCTCGTATATATTCCGTCCTTGCATAGAGGCAGCCGTCTCACTGCACTACATTCATTCATTACAGTACAAATTTATAAATGTATGAAAATATTATTAAGAAAAAAAAAAGAAAATCCCTTTTACCCCAACCACTTGTTGCACAAAGCAAAGGTATGAAGTACATGCGAACCTAGCATAGCTGGCTGGTTAAAGTTGAAACAGCTTCGGCTTCGGTACTTCAGTAGATACTCCAATGATTCCATGTGCTTTTATTCTGTTGACTGTCTCTGTCTGTTTCTGTAGCAACAAAGCAATACATTATACAGGGTGAAACTTTATTAGAATTATTTCTGAGTACGGTGTACATACAACTAGGTATGTTGGATATCTATCTAACTATCTATCTACCTAAACTCGATTGATATAAAACGCTCTCGTTCTCACAGTTAGTAGCATACATAGATAGATAGTCATATGTATGAAGGATGGTCGCATCACATACAGACTTGAAAGCCCGTTCTTGCAAGACCTGTGTTGTTTTGTTGTGGAGTAGGAACAAAATTGCGTACGTACCTCTAGTAAGCCAATCCACATAAAAATTTGAAACGGTCTTAACTGACATCGCCAATAAGTCAAGCCAAGCCAAGTCACTTCACAACTACAACTAACTAGTAAAAGGTAAAAGACGTAAGCGAGTCATTTCCGTCCGATCCTACACCCCGTCCACGTTTGACGCTCTGCTCTCTTGATTCTTGCCAGTCACAAGTAAGAAGCGAGACGATTTGCAAGTGTTCGCCTGTAAGTTGTAAGTAAAGTCTGCCTGATTTTGTAGGTACTTGATTTGCCATCATTTTTGGTCGATATAGCCGTCAATCAGTTATAACAAATTACAAATTATTGCGATCAGTCCATCTAGATCTGTACGTGTGCTTCCAGTTCACAGTTGTTCGTTCGAGTCACTTCGAGTCCCTCGTAACACTAATCGCAAAATCGTCAGAAAAGGAATTAAATGAGGACGTAACTTGATACAAAAATCACTGAAAAAAAACAACATTTTCCACCAAAACCAGTCATCGAAGAAGATTTTGACCATTTTTTCCACGGAAATCCCTATATTCCCCAAGAAAAAAAAATTAAGTCACAAGTCACAAGATACACACAAAAAAAACAAGAAAAAAGTCAAACATTTTGAATTTGATCTGGTATGCATATACTTGTGTGTTGTGGTGGCGGCATCGAGATCGGCATCGGCATCGGCACTACTACTCTTCTCTTCTGATCCGATAATATATATTATTCTCCTATAGCCCATCGCATCGTGAGTAAGTCAGTAAGTCAGTGGTAAAGGAAAAAGTGGGGAAGGGTTTAGAAGCTTTAGAGATCTTATAGATCTGTTCTCTGTATAGACAGACAGACCAAAGACCGCATTACCACCATTACGTATCCGTTGATCCTCATTGCTTGCCTCTTTGAGCACACAGTGTTGATCTTAATGTCAATTTGATTGCAAGTTATATCTCTTGGTTATAATTATATTATAATACGTTGTAAAAGCTAAAGCTTACCAGTACAGTATATATAGCTAGTAATAAGCTACGTGATCTCCAACACTACTGACTGCCATCATGCCTTCGTCACAATGACTGAACTTAGCCCATTTATCCAAGAAACTATCTCTCTTTCAGCTGTGAATTAAATGTCTTTGAGAACTCATTGTTAACTCGATCCACACCAGTTTTGGATCCCTCCAACAAACACAAATTGAATCTATAAGCAACAGACAAAAAACAATCCATAAGTCCAGCACCAGAAACAGACAGAGATCATCATCTGAAACGAAAACCAACCCTCAGTCAGCAAGTCAGCAACAGAACCATCAACTATTCACGAATATTTATTTGCAAACTACAAACTAGCAACAAAATCTCAACTTACTTACCTCACCTGACTTCTGTGGCCCCTCTTTCAGTGTAACACATACAAATAAGACTAAGACAGAATTCGTATCAATTACTTTACCTTAAATTCCAGTCTTTGTCTATCTAGAAGATTTAACCTAACGAGATAGATAAAGCTCAATATTTTATTGTCAATTTAATCCGTAAAAAAATTTTGTTTGTTAGCTTGTGGGGCCCAAGTTGACTGTTGCAGTTGGCTTCGCCATTGCGTTGGTAGTTGTTAGGAGTTCGTCTTGGGAAGTTTGGCCCTCGACTTGAAACATTTCTTGAGCCGCTCGGCATTCACCGTCATCATCTGTAGCGTGGTGGACGGACGGTAGTGGGGTGCCGTGTAGAGCGTATTTTATTTCTTGGACTTTGTAATTCAATACAATAATACTTTTAAGGATCATTTTATTGTTACAAGAGTTGTACTTACAAATACGTGTATTTTTCTTTTTTATTGGTACCATCATCGCATCTTTTGAAAAATAGTAAAGTTGCGTATACTGTTGACTATATTGTGTGCCGTAGATTAAAGTTTACTGTTATTATGTAATAACAATTAAGCTCTTTTTTTGTTTGTACTGTATTGTTTTTATTTTAAACTTGTCTTGTGGATGCGCTAACAGGATATTCCTTCCTTACGCAGTTATTAATTTTGACACTGACCGATAAATTCTAAACAATTTCAAACTGTCATGTTCAACAACTACGGAGACGGAACGAATGCGTTCATTGTTTTAGGCTGTAAAGCTATTTTTATTTGACTGACTATAGTGAGTGGACCAAAGATCAAAACATAAAGTTCACGCAGTACAGAGTGTGTATTGCTATTGTATGAATATTATCTTCAATTCCGTCTTATAAGGAATGATCTTGGAACTTGGGAAAGATGGGATTTTTCGGGACAAGGTGTTGTTAGTGTGGCTTTCGTCAAGGCAGTAATTACTGAACGCCAGAAGCAAAATTACCCATTTTAAGTGACAAAAGTGAATTTTTTGAAATCATAAGTGCATCTGCTACAACTGATAGTTCTGCGATTGTAAACGACAGAAAAAAAACAGACTGATTTTGGTTTTTGTTTTTTTAAAACTCTTATTAATTGTGACGGCATCCTTTGTATCATCATTACATAAACATTTCGATCGAATTTCTTGCAAATCCTTGCAAAACCCAAATTGACTTCAAAATGAGGGAAAACAAATTGTTTTCCTCCCTCTGCCCAAAAATGAGAAAGCTGACTCGTCAAAGACTGAATTTAGGTAAGTACCTGTGGATATTATTATTTATTACGAATACGAATACGAGGGTATTTCCTATTTTATTACAAATGTATAATTCATAAATCCATCTAATAGATTCATCTTTTTCCCATTTGTTGTTTGTTGTAAAGTATAATTCTTTAGTAAAACTGAAAGAGACTCAAACGCTCGGGCTCGCAATCCTATGTTGTATGTATGTACCTTCATAAATACTTCCCACACAGATCAGTTTACCATATTTTACCAATTTCTCGACTTTATTACGAATACTATTAGGATTTTGATTTGGAAATGAACGCAGTGGGGAAATATTTGATTTAAATGACATTTTACAATTTAAGTCGTGACAGTCATTTAGTAATAGTTTCTAGTAATGTGGTATTAGAGAAAAATGTACAGTTGAGTGTCTCTGTAAGGTTTTTCCCTTTGTTTTTTTTTCTTCACTTTCTTTAGTATGTATAGAGGTATATACTCAGTCTATTTATATATCTATAGCCTTCTATTCTTTTATTCTTCCTGCCACTTTCAGTTTCATTCTTGAATTAGTATTCAACAAGTCTTCGAGTGGATGCTTTCGTTATTGCATTGCCGTCGACGCCGCCGTCAGTCGTCGTCATCCTTTGCCCCAGGTCGCGAAAAAAAAAATCTTGGCAGAGAGAACGACTTTACTATAGCAGTATGCTCTGAAACAGAAGATATATAACCTTGAGATCTAGTTCTCTACCAAAATCTAGATCAATCCATCAGATATTGTACGATCGACGCTTTTTAATAATATTTAGTTGTAATTGTAATTGTTGTAGTAGTAGATTGGTACTTAAGCTTAAAAGACTGTATCTACAATCAGTTGGCAAGGATTCTCCTAAAAACATAATTAGGAAAAGGGCGTATCTGCTTGCGTATTTGTTGGAAAAATATCAACTATTATACATCATTGCCCTCTAACTATCAATTATTAATTTTTGACTGCTACGTAGCCGGTTCATCAAGGTAGAGGAACACAGCTCGGCACTGATGCCGTCTTAGACTGTTTAGTATGTAATTATACATCTTCAGCTTAAATGAACCATGTAAAGTGCTAACCTACAGAAAAGCAGAAACGATCCCATAGTTATTAGTTATTAGCATAATGTTATAATGAGATATTTTTGACGGTAGTTGCTGCTGCTGTTTATACGACCTTGGTCATTTTGGTTCGTAATATTATATAATTTAGGTTTGCTCTTATAAATTATTACTGAAACTGATAGCCACCCAGAATCAGATCAGAGATAGGTCTGTATAGTGTTGTGTGCCTATGTATGCTCCAGTTTTTTGTAAGATTCTTGTTTGTTTTCGCACAAAAAACCTGTCCAGGACCATTTCCTTCAAATTCAAAGCGGTTCTACTAGACGTACAATTTATTGCTCTGTATTTCTTTGTCTTTGTCTCGACATTTGCACCTTGACTTTAGCAGGTGATTAAATGTACTTATTTGGATAGAATATTCTGTTTTTGTGAGTTGATACAGGTGCCTATTGACACAAGCTTATAGTGTATGTAGGTATAGGTATCTATTAACACACATTTTATTTGCATTGCTGTCCATTAAAACTTGTAGAATTTGAAACTGTCTTACATTTTTGCATTTCCACGTGCTACTACAGACTAATAAATCTACCTAGCTACATACATAAAGTCTCCACCTACATACTTGTTTTTTTTAAAAATCCTGTTGATGTAATTGAAATTGTAATTCCGGCCCTCATGGGTAAACTCGTGACTGTCAAAGAAATCATGGAAAATGATACAAGGCAGCCAAGCTTATAGCTTACGAGACAGATACAAAAGTCTGTGTGTAGAGTGTGTCTTTGCCTTCCTCGGAATTTGTTCGAATTTGAGCATCCGCCCTTCATTAACTTGCCTATTGTGTTATTTTGTGTACTTCTCCATTGAATTATTTCATGAAAATAATCATTCATTCCAGTCCAGTTTATTTTTTGTGCCAATGAAATGTATCTGTATACGAACTAGGTATATACTAGGTATATGTATATACATATATATATTTTCTCAAGTTCGTTTAGGTATACGTAATTTAATAAAGCACAGGTAAATATTTTCAGGATTAGCTACAACAAGGGAAATATTGAACTAATTTTTGGGTGTTACGTGTAATGACAGACAGTTTATGAGTAATGCGATTTTTTTTATATAGAAGCGGATCCTGTGGAATGCGGTATGGGTGCAGTGCAATACTATTTTTACAATAATTTATTGAAGGAAGTACATAGGTACTTGCATCGAAATGTATCCCAATCCGTTTTAATTTCTGCACTCTGTCCGTTCCTACTACAATGTTTGAGGGTGTGCACTGCACTGCTCTGTGTACTGGCATACGTATGCACAGTAGTAGTACATTAGTTCATAAAAAATTAATTGCTAATTAAAAGAAAATTACTTGAGATATGGCTCACGATCTGAGAGATAATACAAAAAGTTACATTGAAATTGGAGGCTATAGATATAGCTATGCATCTAGTCTACTACTATATCTGGTCACTGTTCAGTGTTCAGTGTGTTCAGGCACACTTCTTGGCGGCCGGCGGCATAGGCGGGCTCCGTTTCCGTTATAATACTGCCAACAGACATGACGTATGTACAAGCATAGAACTACAAAATGCAATAATTCAAGACCCAGACTGACTGCACGCCTAAGCTAAATAAAAAGCGGATCTGGATATAAAAGCAATAAGTTTTATTACATAAATGTTTTAATTTCTTTCATCTTTCATGATTCCCTGTTGGATTCCAAGTCTGGTAGTTTTTATTTGTGGTTTATGAAAAAATAAGATTATAATCACCATCAGGCTGATTAGGAATGCCGACTGTTTGGGTTTAGGAAGGAATTTGCAGCTAGATATATTTTCCTGATACTTATTAATTTTATATGCTTAACAATAAATTATTTTTGGGACAAGAAACTATGTACCTTTATAGGCAATCAAATTACATACCCAAAGATGCGGAAAAGGTAGTAGTGGAAAAATAACTTGCACTTGCGATTAGAATAAAACCTGGTCTATTAGTATATATACCTAAGTTGGCATACAGATGGCTTATCACTATCAATCAGCGTTACTTTTTTTCCGTCTGTCAGAGCACAGTTTTTCCCTAAATACCTGAATAATTATTATTGCCAAAAATACTTTCGATGAGAAGAGTTTATAGTGGATGACGGATGAGAGTGTGTGTGTGTGTGGGTACTTTTAGGAAATGCGGAAGGGATTTTGCAACTTGGAGCATTTGCAATAATTTGCAATCTGCACATTTTTTACATTTTTGGGGAAAATTAAGTCTTAATCCTAAATCAATGAATAATCATTACTATGATTCCCAGAGCTCGTGTAGTAAATAATAATAATAGGTAATTACTGTAATATATATAAAAGAGCGAGGTTGTATCTGTTGTATGTATCTATATAGGTATAGGTATAGTACCAACTAGCTCATTAGCTCCCTTAAACTAAAGTAATGCATTTACTGCGGTCATTTATGGCCAATTAGTATCTCTCACTAGTAGATCACTACGTTTTTTTTTGCCGTCTCATTCGTTATTATTTTCATGTGGAAGTTTAGGGCAATGCAAAATGCTACGTGCGTATCTGCCTGAAATCGAAACGTGCAGTGATTGGAAATAAGCCGAACTTGTAATGTAATGCTGCATCCACTGCAGTACCTACTTCACAGATCTACATTTTGCAACTCTATCTTTATGAATAGAAAATAAGTGGGCATTGCATTACGAAAATAAGAGTAGTTTTCCTAACAAAATCATATTATATCCACTGAATCAGAACTAATGTATACGTGTACTAATGAATTTGAATTTTGAATTCTGACGACGAAATGAATCACTCAGTCACTGATCACTGAATGTAAATTAATTCCCTATGTACCTTAGAGCATATAGTTTAACTTTACACTGAAGTAAGGAACCTCACAAGTACGGCGTCGTGTGATCTAAATTAAAAAACATCTCTAAAAAAAAGTCAAAGGTATGTATTATGATAATGAAGTTTCAAAAAGTGCAAAAGCATACACAAGACTGTTTCAAAAGAAGAAGGTTGCAAAATTGAAAAGATACGTTTTAAAAAGTTGTAAAACTTAAAAATGCGCGGTTTCAAAATAAGCAAAACTTAATTTTTACGTTTCAAAAAGTGGAAAAACAAAAATGCGAGGTTTCAAAATAGCCAAAACTTAATATTCAAGTTTAAAAAAGTAGAAAAACATACAATTGCGCTGTTTGAAAACAAGCAAAACTTAATATTCAAGTTTTAAAAAAGTGGAAAATTTGACATTTTGTCTTTTAAGAAAGTTAATTCTATAAACTCGGACGAAAAAAGGCCGAAGCCAAAGCTACAATGTGCACATATTTTTTTCTGCTCATAGTTCAGTCCTAATTAGCTACTTTACTAAATTCACGGTACAATTACACACATTTTATGGATCGCTTTGACCACTACATTCTTCCAGAAAGACAGTCAATAATGGCAGTAACGCAAAACGCAATGCATAAATTTATAGTTAGCTACATATATGTTAAGGCCAGGCAACTCACTCACTATAGTCAGTCAGGGTAAAATGAATTTTCATTACCAAATCCAAGTGAAATGAATGCCAATCTCATCCAAATTGCCTTCATTAATCCTTTTAATATTCATAATGAATCTGTATTCTAGTCCACGTACATATGTACATAGATGCAGTAGATAATGGCACAAAATAAAAAATAGTATCAAATCAATTGATCGATGAGATGACAGGGTTAACTACTAGCTCAGTAGTTAGCTAGTCTGATACAGATATTTTAACAAGTAATTCCAAGTTGCAAACTGCAGTTTTGTCTTAATTGCCATTCAGATTCGCATATACCTAACATTAATAGTAGTAATAATAATACTTAAATGCACATTCCTTGTCTAGATAGGTATACATGTACATATGTACATAGGTAATTGTCCATCGCAAGTCGCGTAGCAACTCAGTTGAATTGATAGTCTCTACGTTTTGATTTTGAAATCAGTTAACTCTCGTTATCATTAGTTCTAATTGCTTATTATTATTTTCAATTATGGCAGCATGCGGACGTGATCCAAATGCCAAAGCTAAAACTTGAA
Organism: Dicyrtoma fusca; assembly: GCA_034695205.1. Taxonomy (NCBI): domain Eukaryota; kingdom Metazoa; phylum Arthropoda; class Collembola; order Symphypleona; family Dicyrtomidae; genus Dicyrtoma; species Dicyrtoma fusca. The sequence goes on along the minus strand of JAQFZC010000250.1, from coordinate 43,939 downwards.
TAAAATACCTTCCTTTTGATTTTTTTTACCTACTATTATTGCTTACTTTTCAATTTACAACGATAACATTACAGACTTTACAGATGTACCTATTTAAATAGTACATAGTAGTTTGACAGCAGATATGATGTATATGTAGGATCACAAAAAGTATTCTGTTTCTGATAGCATTATTAAGGATTAAGAAGTTTGCGATCCAACTTTTCTTTTGCTCCAGTTGTGGTTGACTCTTTTATTGTTTTTCCTACACATTGTCTGTAAGTACGTATAAGTACGTACATACAAAGTAATCATTGACGCAAAAGCACAAACTTCAACATTATTGCATCGTAATCAGAAAATCAAAAGCATTCTAAAGATTATGTCGCTAACAATAAGTACATACAAGCATTAGGTCGCTCCCTCGCTCATCGATGTCATTGCCACAAAATTAGTAGTAAAACCACGCTCCTTGTGTAGATTCTTGGACAGACAAAGAAATGGCATCATTATACATATGTACCTACGTACAATACAGAACGATACACAGAATTTCTTAGCAAGTAAGTCCATCCCGAGTTAGGCAGTATAAGATCGTGTGTCGGGCAGTAATAGTAATTTAAAATCAAAATTATAATCCTGACTTGATTACAATCAAATTGCCAAATCTCAAATCTCAAAGCTCAACCCAAATGACATGAAATTGCATTATTTATTGTTCATAGTTTAGTTTTTAATGTTTGTAGATATTTGTGGAGATAACTCGAATTTTTGTTTTTTATTTTTAAAGTGTAAGATCCTTACTTACCTATGTAGGTATGTTGTGGATGGTTCTGGCTAGTTCTGGTTCAACATCAAAAGTCAAAAGCGTAGGTCACTTACTATTGCAGCTACATAGCATTAATCTGTGCATAAGTACCAATATATAAAGTTATGGCTATGCTATGGGCATGAAAAGGGTACATACGATAGTGATAAGCCAAAACATAAAGAAAACGTCGAAAATATAAAGTAATCTTAATCGTATATTTACGTCCATTGATAGTTTACAGATAATGAAGGCAAATCCGGCGACCTTGATTATGTAGTTATAATTATATGAGTAGAGGCAGCGCATCTTGCCTGTCATACATACATTTATGTAGGGGTTTGTCAAATAAGTAACTTCATAGAAATGATTTCCATTTTGGTCCTTTTTTGAAGCTTTTTTTAACCTATTCGTAACAGGGTAACGATGAAAAGAATTCTTTAGAAAAGTGTTTATTCCACAAATTAACCTTTTCAAAACAGCCAAAACTAGTAAACAACACTTTTCCAAAACGGTCAAAACTAGTAAATAACACTTTTTAAAACGGTAAAAACTAGTAAATAACACTTTTTCAAAAAGATTAAAACTAGAAATCACCATTTTTAAAACGGTTACAACTAGAAATTACCATTTTCGAAACGGGTAAAGCTAAAAATTACCATTTTCAAAGGATGTAAAACTATACATATGACCGTTTCGAATAGATAGCCCAAATATTGAATGACGTCATATTTGCAAGGATCCAAATGACGTAGATTGCATGATCCTATTAAGTGTAATAATACTCTGTACTCACACTTAAGCACTACCTGCATAATGAGGTCGCTGTTCCAATCAATTAATCATCTCTGCATTCACATTGGAAGGCTTAGTATTATATATTGACAAATTATCACTTCAGACTTCTAACTGGCAATAAATGAGCTACATGGTCCACACATAAAATAATTATTCAACACTCAGATCAGAGCACTCATAAAGTAGGTGTGTATGTATCTACTGTGCACAGTAATGGTGTAAAAAGTATAAATAAAAGGCATCAGGTCTTACTAGTCAGTTTGACAGCTAAAGTATGAAAAGGCAGCACTTACATAAATACGATTATGCATTCATGAAATCCACATCGTCGGTGACAGGATGATGGCCAGATTTTAGATACGATTTTAATTCGTGACATGAATGGAATTCTCTTCTGTGACGTGACATATGAGTCGAGTGGACCAGAGAGTAATATGTCTTATTATTATTATTAATAAGAATAATAGTATGATCGATCGTAACAAAATAATGGTTGAACAAATTTCACAGATATAACAATCATGGCTCTATCATTCATTCTAGTTAGTGTAGAGCGAGATAGGTATTCATTATCATAACAATGCAGTGGCCACACAATACCAGAGGAATGATGTACGGCTGCTGCGCGCTGTCGCTATCGCTGGCACTTGATCAAAATAATAAGTCAGTCATAAAGGGACCTATCGTGGGTGAAGAAGCATTTTGTCTACACTGTACTGTACTGGTCGTAGGTAAACTTTTAATGGCTTCTGAGTTGCCACTGAGCGTTTTCGAAAAGGTAATATACTTTGTTTTGACCATTTTTAAAACGGTAATTTATAGTTTTTTGACAGTTTTGAAATGTTATTTACTAGATTTGACCGTTTTGAAAAAATTTTATTTACTAGTTTTGACCATTTTGAAAAAGTGTTATGTACTACTTTTGATCGTTTTGAAAACGATGGTTTCTAGATTTTTGGCGTTTTAAAGAAGTTATTTAATAGTTTGGCCGTTTTAAAAAGGTTATTTACTAGTTTTGACCGTTTTGAAACGATAGTTTGTAGTTTTTTGGCGTTTAAAAAAAGTTATTTACTAGTTTTGACCGTTTTAAAAAGTGTTATTTGCTAGTTTTGACCGTTTTGAAACAGTGTTGTTTGCTAGATTATACCGTTTGAAAAAGCTAATTTATACAATTAAACACTTTTGTAAATTATTCTTTCGATGGTTCCCCAGTTCTTAATAGGCTAAATATCTTTTAAATACTGTCAGTAGGTCTGTAGATGTACAGTACAGTACAGTGTAGATATAGTACAATTTATTGTGTTTAGTTAAAATGTAAAGCTCTCTCAAGCTCAGCTGACTTTTTGTGAACCTGATCAAGCAATAAATCAGATGGTGTGGATAATAAATAATAAGTAATAAATAATATAAAAGATATAAAATCCACTTGATTCATTTTCTTTAGAAATGCCAAAGTACAATGTACAGTGCAGTGCAGTGGAAAAACTTCAATTCTTACAGTTGAGTTACAGATGAGATGATGTGGTTATAAAATATGGGCAGTAATGAGGTATGTATATACAATGCGTCTACGTATGTACAATAAATCATTGAAAAATCTTCAAGTCATCTAATCTAAATGTTTGAATGGGGAATTTGGATTTGAATGGGTCATACTTAACACTCGATCGCTTGTTCTTCAGAATCAGAAGTAAAGTAAAGTACAGGGGGATAGTTAGCGTTAGCGTGTATAATCTGTGTGTGGATGGGCCGGGCTCATGCAGCTCGTAAATTGATTTATGATTGTCACTTTAAAACAATAATGCGTCGATTGTTTTCTGTGGTGTTTTTTTTGGTTTATTTTTTTTTTATTTATATTTTATGTGCACTGATACTAGTGCTGATAAATGCAGGCAGACAGACGGACAGCCAGGCAGCATTGAAATTGAAATTGAAATTAAAACCAATCGGTTGGGTAAAAGTTAAGCAAAGAAAAAGCAAGAGCAGATCTCTAGTCATGATTACTGAGTACTGACATTATGTTATTATTACTTTATATGTAGTATCACTGTATACCTGTAAAAGTATGTATATTTTACAGAAAAAACGTAACGTCTGGGCCGTTAGCCGCACGAAATCATGATCCATGAGGGCATGCGTTTTCTTATTGCCTTGCATTTATCTGTGGTCTGTATTACGATTCAAATTCACGAGAATTGCAATAAAATCATTCACTGACACACAAGCTGTCTCTGAATTGACTGGATTTTAAAAAAGGGAGACAAAATTAAAATCAAAAAGGTATTATAAACCTCTTTGGATCTGGGAAACCATGGAAAGAATGCTTTATAAAAATGTTTATTCTCCAAATTGTCTTTTTCAAAAAAGGCAAAACAAGAAATTAACTTTTGCACAAAACATTCAAAGGTAGCACCTATTATTTTCAAAAAGGCCAGAACTAGAAAATGGCATTTTCAAAACGGTGAAAACTAAAAATTAACTTTTTCAAAAGCATTCAAAACTAGTGACGAACACTTAAAATTGTCAAAGCTAGAAATTAACACTTTCAGAAAGGTCAAAACTAGAAATTAACATTTTCAAAAAGGTCAAACCTATGAACTAACACTTTCAAAAAGGTCAAAACTGTAAATAACAAGTTTTAAAAAGACGTTAAAGAGGAAATATTACCGTTTTGAAAATTTTTAAAATACTCAATTTCCATTGCCATTGCAGTGAGACAGACAAACAAACACATTTATTCTGTACTGTGTGCGGTAATACATAGTTTGATAGTTAGATTGTACAATAAAGTATTAAGTTAAGTTTACAAACATAAAATATTTTATGTAATATTTACGTATGTAGCTCTAAATTTCAGCCTTTCCCAATGATACCTAGTTAGTTCAGTCCCAATCTCCCAGTGCAATGCAATGCTAGCAATGTTTAATAGGTAAAAACCTACATACTAATTATATTCCTTTCTGTACTAGTAGATGAAGTCACAAAAAGAAAGAAATAGTCATAATCCTGACCCGTAATGGGGAAAATCACATAACCCACTACCGTAGGCTGTCAATTACACTATCTATCTGTCCTGCAGTGCAGTGTGTGTGTGTAGCAGTATTTGACCAAACTAAGAGTTGAAATCTGTGCAATGTAATGTACATCTAAATTCTGAAGCACAATGTCTTGTTTAGTGTAGGCACAGACACAGGTACTCGAGCAGAGTCTATGGTCATCAGGTGCCACATTTGGAGTAACAAGAACGATTAACGATATAATAATAATAACTGAAGGCGATTATTACGGCTCTATAGCCGTAGTATAAATTGTAACGACTTTTTTAAAACCCTCCACTCAATTAGGTAACAACAAGCCAGAGAACAAGCTGGCAAAAACACTTTACTATTCAATCTATTGTGACTGGGCTGACAGCACCCCTCCATGTATTTAGCCCGGAATGGTAATAAGAGAGACAAGTCATCAAATCAAAATATAAAACTTTGCAACAAAGATACAATTAAGCCCTTGTCCTCAAGCAATTTGATTTCCTACGTCACGTACTATAAAAACATAAACTTTGCTGTCCCAAACTCCCAGAGCCAGGGGCCTTCCAATTATTACACCATACGGATTGGGGGAGGAGGCCGGTCCTATCAAATAATGTTATTTGTCATAAAATTGAGTGATTTTGGCACGGAGGGTGTCATAAAGGTATAATTTAGGTTTTTTTGGGGGGATTATGTAACACAAACACAAGCCTCCAGGTTAAAAAGTTCCAGTCAGTTCAGAGAATTTGAGCCCCCAAAATTAACACGTTTACAACTTACAAACTGTTTTGCAAAATATCTATGTATTTATGTTTGTAACTTGCTTGTTACCGCACAATAATCTTGCACCTTGATTTTCTGACTAAGTTAGTAATAGTAGGTAGGTAAATACATTTACCGCAACGTATAATTACACAATTAGGTACTAGTAGTGCAATTCCTGTAATTGAACTGTGAACCCTGCTAAATCGGAATTCACATATTAAGGAATTAAGACAGAATAGCAGTGCTGTTGCATTTGACACCCACGTCTGTCTGCTTAATTAAGAACACTCACACAATGTTGCTTCCATAAATGATTATAGGCACCTATGTATTCCCTTTTTTTTAGCAACTTCGTACGTATTTTTATTTGCATTTATTGTTATTGTTATTGTGCTCGTAGTAACGATAAGCTACGCAATGTCTGTGCAAAATACAATGCAATGCAATAAGAACAAAAACATAGGTAACCAAGATCTACGGTTTACGTGTGATTAACCTCTATGTGACTTTAGACTCCGTCTATTCTATTTGCTATTTGTCCATATGGGTAGGCAATAACTATATAGCTAATATTATTACGTAGATAATTATACGTGCGCTGCTGTAATAATATTTATTATTGTGGGATCCTTTTCCTTTCTGCTTGTAGCGAGCAAAGACATTCTAAGTTGTAACCTAGGGACAGGGAGGCATTTGTACTCGGGTGACTGGGTAATTTTACAATTTTATAGTTCAATCACATTAATAATAATTGAATGCACTATTTACTAGTTGTTGTTAATCATTTCCACTGGGACACAAAGAAGGAAGAGGTGGAAGGTGGTGATGCTTAATGTATATAGGTATGCACAATACAAAATGAGAGAATGACTAATAGATTTATAAAAGGCTATGCATGAATCATAGAGCTAATGTAAAATTTGTTATGCAATAGTACAAGAAAGCAATAGCAATAGAACATTATTCTTTACAAGTAGGTATTCATAATACTTTGACAGCTACAAGGAACAGCAAGGCACTTCCACTCTGGTTGTTTACAATTATTACAACCGGTACCGTTAAGGACGGTAAATGTGCCTTACTAAACCCACGTTGATCATTTTTGTTAGGCCTCCGTCAGGGGATGAAAGGCTTAATTCATGGCTTGACTTGAAAGCCTCTGACGTGTTAGGACTGATCATGATTAAGTGAAAGAATTTAAGCCGGAATGCCGCCGCCCATTACTATACAAAGGCAAACCACCTATGCAGGCAGGCAGATCGACCAGTTGACAGGTCATAAATTGAGATGGACACATTTTCTCCCGCTAAGGGCAACTAGCATTAAATTATTAAATTATTATCGACAGCTAGCAATAACCTGCTCAAGAAAAGAAACGAAGCCATTGAATTGTATACAAAATATTTTATGAATGATGAATATGAACACTTTTGATCTTCTATTATATATTGTATACACAATGTGTGCCTATTTATGTATATTTGTAACAACTTCCATAGCCCTCAAGTTTTAGTTACGCACTTCATTTCACACCACTGTCGCTCTCCTCTGATTTACTGCATCCTATCTGAAAAGTTTTCAAAACAAGTGTAAATTAAAAACTATAAGAATTATTGTAGGTACTTGTACATAGTTTGTATGTACCTTTGAGCCATGTCAAACCAATAATAATAAAATAATAATATTGTCATTATTAATTAACCCAACCAAGTGCTGGTTCTGTGTCATGTTATTTTGCTGTAAGAATTTCTACAGACACAAAATTTCATGCACAACTGCTAGCTTCTTGTCATTATTATTACCTAGGTACATTTTATTATTACACGTGCATCACGTAATGGATACAGTCACAATCTCACAATGCTGAATTGCTCATTTCTTCATTTCCATTTTATTTGTTTCCAGGCCGATGGGTATATATTTAATCCTAATTGATTCAATTTGTATCTGAGTATTTTTGTGTAGTTTGAACACCCTGCCCTGCCTGTGCAAACACGGTGACGGTTGACGGTCCCTAATTGCAATCATTATTAGGTATTACTGAACATGAAATTAATTTACATTAGTGTTAGGCTTAGGTGTATTATGCAAACTCACATTATTTTTTTTCAATTTTTTTGAGTCCGTGCACGGTGCAAGTGTTGGCAAGTGTTGTTAATTTTGATTTTTCTTGAGCTCCATCGATTTTTCCATATGGCTTCTGATTCTGATGGAATGGAATGGCTTGAAGACGTTGCGTTGCTTCTGTACTTCTGTCTAAGTAATAAAAACAATAAAAAGTGGTGTAAGTACACAGTACATCAGTACAGTCACTGCAGAATCAAATTGCTGAAAAATTAACAACAAGAAGTAGCCAAAATTTTTAGAAATTAAATTATTTTATTACGCCTCACTGCTTCTGCGTTACATACAGTCACAGTGCAGTAATGTTCCCATATGATAGTGATAGTGCATCAATTTCAATTCGTGTAATCGTGTCCCATCTAAGAATCCAAACATGGTCACTCATGAGAATTCCCCACGGCTCCGACCGACAATAGCCAAGCCATTATATTTGTATACATACCACCTTCATAATAAATATTGCATGCAAAAAACAGTATTACGAACAACGGTGATGACAATAGTAATAGTGTTTGCATTCGCACTACGGCTAGTACGTGAGCCGGCGTTGTTCTCACTCCACTTTTATCTTCAGTAATTATTACACTTTATTCACGAGAATAATCATTATTGTTTCCCTGCAATTTTTGTTGACGTAACCTCCTTTTTCAGACACTAGACTCACTCAGTCCACACAGTCCTGACGATTATGTATTTATACATTTTTTTTTCTTTTTCTTACTGAATTACATCGCCTTTACTCGTCTACTCGTCCCTGTCGACTTCTTTAAAGGATATTGTGGAATAAAAATGGAATATGAAATTGAATTTTCTCTCTCGTGGGCACTGCACTGCTAGCTCCTTGCTATGTATGTACAAACATGTTAGGTAGGAGGCAGGATAAGGAAACCTTACTCAATCTGAAGTGCACTCACACTTCTTATGAATATTTCCCATATGAATTAATTTTTTTTTGTTATACAAGAGTTTCTACTTCTACTTACAATTTAAAGCACCGATTGTGCTTCAGTCTCAAGCATGTTTTCTGGAAATACAATGGCCTAACATATTTATTGGTGAGCGCAATAATTATAATTTCACTCTCTTGCTGTCACTCTACTTGTTAATTATAAGGGGGCGAGCTTGACAGTAAAAAATAGAAAAAACTAGTGTAAGGCACTAATACACTATTAATTACATACCTAGGTACAGAAATATGCCAGTGTAATAAAAATATTAGTAATTTTTCTGTAATGCATTGGCATCTTTCTGTACTTTTACGCACTCTAAAAATATAAGCAATGGATTTGATTCTATAATAATTGTTACGTCTTTTGAATGATAAAACCGGTCAAATATTTCACAGTAAATTGTACCAAGAAAATGGCAAAACCTCTCAAGGCTTATTGCCCTAGTCTAATCCCCACTAGACAGATGTGAAAAATTGCAAGTAAATTCCAAAGTAGACACATCTATAGGCAGTATAGCCGAAAAGCAGAACGAGTAATGGTTAGACGTGGCCAGATAATTAATAATGCTTGAATAATACTGCACTATACGAGCGGAAACGGGAAACTGGCTTATGATTATGATCGTTCGTGATGGTTGTTGTTGGAGAAACAAAGTGGAAGTGGAAGTGTGAACATATGCTCATTGTTTTTGTAATGGGGTGCATAATGCGTTTTTGCAGTCCATTCCCATTCAAAGGCGAGACTTGAGCTGTGAAACGAATTGAAAAAAAAAAGAATCGTCGGACAGACACTTAAAATTACTTAAGAAGAATACAGACAGATGATGAACTACTATAGCTAGTATGTGATTGTGATACGAGCCTTTATCTAATGCTAATCTCCGTGTTGCAACACTATTTGTATAAATAATTACGTACTGGCAGTAGATTACACCTCAGATCAGGTTTAGATCCTTCCTATGCAGTTCTTCCCTGGCTTTCATTCCCTCTCTCACAGACACACACACAAAAACTACCTACCTACACACCTACCTACATAACAAGAGTCCAATAGGGAAAAGTGAAACAATGAGAACTTGAAGACATAATAGAGCGTTTATTTTATTATTATTATTATTATGAATAAATAATGAGGTAGTTTTTCCATCGGGATTTTTACTTTTATTACGTGAAAATTGTATTCTGATGAGAAATTAAAAACTTTCATTCACGCATACTATATAATGTCTCTCACCTACACGACGAGACGGACGGAGGCAAGCTACACTGCATACACAGCCAAACCACATCTGCCACTCTTACTTTCATAGTAGTATAGAATCTAGCATAATAGTGTGATTATAATTTCCTTCGGTTCTTTGGTTAGTTACAGATTACATAGGTACTTTTAATTTAGGTAGATACTCGAGAGTTTTGAAATTGGATCGGTCGGTCGGTCGAAAGTTGAGATCAATATTGTAGCAATATAGCTATAAGTGTATTTTTAATTGTCAAGCCATGCGCGAAGATTTAATTGTAATTAAATTACATACCTCAGAGGTCTCGAGTCATGAAATAAATTTATATTTTCTGTATTTTTATATACACTCATGTTTGTATACGTCTCAGTCTCACTAGTCAGTGCAGTGCGCAGTGTACACAGAATCCTTTGGGGATTTGAAAAGGTTAAATGTAACGTCACGAACCGGCCCATGCAGTCAAAGCCAAATTGTAAACATCAACACTGCAATACACAGTGCACTGCTGAACGACTAAAAAGGGATGAAAAAAGAAACAACGTAATTAAACCAAAACCAACCAACACAGGTATACAGATGATGGCTAAGTTTACATCGTACATAATTACCTACCTCAAAAATATTAATTAGGTTGCTCTCTGTGATTATAACAATCACTAGACATGACAAAAAAACGGAACAAGGTAAGGCATAGTGGTCCATCCAACCAAAAATACGTTTATCAGCTCTGTATTCTGTATCTAGGCACTATGCATACAATAAATAATAAAATACACGAAATGAAAGTACCATAAAGTAGTAGCAATATAGGAAAATCAGAGAAACGGAAGGCTGCAGATGAGAATAATAATAATAATAATTATTATTACAATTTTAAATAGTTAGCCATTAGGAACTGGGTCTTGGAGATGCTCCTTTCCCTACCTACGTGGATGCGGCATAGCATCTGGTCTTTTTTTTGTTTTGTTTGTAACTTAATTACCTACTTTACTTTAAAATCCTAGCAACTAGCATCTGTACTGTAAATATTTAACATTTAAGTAGTTTAACATTTAAGGGAAAACATGCCTATACTGTATTAGGATGACTAGCTTTACTACTGATGTTGATTGCTTTAACCTTTTCGAAACGGTGCTGATTCTGGTTTTACACCTTTCTGAAAGTGCTAATAACTTGTTCTGACCTTCTGAAAGTGTTATTATCTTGTTTTGACCTTTTTGAAAGTGTGGTTATTTCGTGTTTTACATCCTTTTGAAAATGTTAAAATCTTGTTTTGACCCTTTTAAAAGTGTTTATTTCTAATTTTGGCTATTTTGAAAGTGTTAATTTCTTGTTTTACATCTTTCTGAAAGTGTTAATTTCTTGTTTTGACCTTTTTTAGTGTTAATTTCTTGTTTTATATCATTCTAAAATTGTTATTTCTTGTTTTACATCATTCTAAAATTGTTATTTCTTGTTTTGACCTTTTTGAAATTCTCAGTTACTGGTTTTGAGTGCTTTTGAAAATGTTAATTTCTAGTTTGGACAGTTTAAAAAAAGTTAATTTATAGAAAAAGCACTTTTGTGAAGCATTCTTTCCATGGCATTCCAGTTTCGAATAGGTTAAACTTACATACGTCTGATGCCGGCTTAGAGGGAGTTACAGTAGTGCTTTGTGTACCTACTTATGGCGATGGCCACTCTTGAGGAAATTTGAAATCTACATCTTCATGGTTTGTATCATGAAATCCCTTCCTTTCCCTTAAACGTTGATGAAAGTGAATTAATTATATTACCTACTTATGTGTGGAGAGTACATACACTCCGGCCCCTGTGCCACAGACTGCACAGGATTTTAGAGTCTAATGCATCTTTTTTGTAAGTTGATTAAACTTTTCTTGAGCTTACTTTTATTTTTGCAGGAGGTGGACTTGGAAACTTGAAAAGTTTTGCTAAATTTAAACGCTTCTGTGGTTTATGATAAATCGTTTTCGTTTACGAACCAAAGAGGCATGGACAGACATACAAATGTACAAACAGATTTAAAAGACCACAAGATGCGGATCACTGACCGTTACATTATCATATCGTAGAGCGTATCATCGTATAAAGTCATTCAGCATTTAATATTTGCACTCGAGTGGAAATTCAGTCCAATTAGAATGCAGATATAATATACCTACATACATATGTACATATACCTACATAGGTACTTTTACCCTTGCATCTGGCTCTGCTAGATTCTTTAAAGAGTGAGCAGCTCAAGAGGATGGCAAAAGTCTTCTGGTTAAATAAATTGTATATGTGCCCACGTGATTACTATTTACTATTAGAGATAAAGTTGGAGTCCTTGGATGAGAGACAGATTTAATTGTATTTTACAAATTAAATGCTCAATGAGTAGATGGAATAACAATCCCACGTCGTTATAATATTGACACCATTTTTTGCCTTTTAATTGGCATTTAATTTCTAGACTGTATAGTGCTTACTATTAATAATGGGGATGGATGTATATTATGCATAAATATCAAGGGATTTTCTATCAATATCTGCGGGTTATACTGTGAATAAACGAAATAATAGTACACAGTTAATATTGTATCTTCCTGCATACTGTCGGTCAAGAAGCATTGTGACGCAAGTCCAACGTCTCCTTCGTTTTACCTTGACGATCCCATCAACGAATCTCAAGGGTCAAATATTTACCTGTGTGTTTGTAAAAAGAGTAGTCGTATGCCTTTTTTACATTTTTTCAAAAGTACAAAAGTACTACTTTTAGAAAGGGAAAATATCACTTTACTGTGTCTGTGTGTGACCCAATTTTGAAAAGCATTAATAACATTTGTACTACTTTTGAAAAGTGCAAAATGCAGTTTTACTACTGTTGAGCAAGTGTTAGTAGCAGTTTTACTATTTTTGAAAAGTACAAATATAGCAGTTTTACTACTTTGAAAAAAGTGAGCGTAGCTGTTTTACTACTGTTGAAAAAATCTAAGTACCTAGTAGTTTTACTATCTTTGAAAAGTACAAATAGCAGTTTTGCTACTTTAAAATAGGGAAAATACCCCTGTGATAGTTTTGAAAAGTATGTAAATAACAGTTTGACTATTATTGAATAGTGCAAATATCTGTTTTACTATTTCTTAAAGAATGCTGACAGTGGTATTTTCAGTTTTTATCAACGAATGTAAACAGACGGCTGTTGGAACTTGCAATCGTCAAAAAATGCTTTAAAGAGGGGGCCACAATGCTTCTCCACCCACGACTTAATAATATGCAGAATCTTGATAGGTTATGTGCGTCTATTTACTCTAACATTATGAATCTTATGGTAGGATCCATATCGTTGGGTTGCATCAGATTAATATGACAGATACGAGGCAGGCTTTGACGTTTCGCAAGTTGCCCTTTGCAACTATGGATTTATGGATAATAGATAGGCTCAAATTCCTAAACAAAGTGAAGTAAGAGCCCAAATTAAATTAGGTACGACGTGCATTTTCCTGAAGCTGTCATTCAAAAAGATCAATTTAATTTGTAAAGATCTCTCTTATGTTTAGTTTGGATCTGAATCTGACTAGTGAGTTATTTTCTATTGGAAAAAAACTGTCTGATTTTGATTTGCAATGATTGTCCCTGGTGTCTAACTACCTACTACTGCGGGCTGTGTTGTGGCTTGGAAAAAGCAATGCAGAGATGCTCAAAACTTCAACTTTCTGTAATTATTTCTAACCAGAAGAGGTAGGAAAGTGTAGATCTTTAATAACTGTAACTGTACTAGAGATAGTAGTGTACCTAGGTAACTATAGTCTATAGGTATAGCTATTTACATACCTATACATATAGTGCGGGCTCTGGGATCATTTTCCGTACAGCAGTACCGTATTTTTTGTATCGTATGCACAAGTGCGTGTGATTCATGAGGCAAAATTTATTAGGTTTGTTGGACAAAAATCATGGGACCATGAACTTTGGCACTGCGATCCATCTCAGTCATTCATATACATAATCCTACAACAACAGAGTGTAATGGAACTATACTATACCTACATATCTACTACTACAAGTTGGTAATTATATGTGTTGTGGAAGTAACAGAGATTATATTACGCACAGTGCATTGCATGGATTTTATAGCCCACACCTGATTACCCCAAATTTCAAAAAAAAAAGTAAACTAGATGTAATAAATCCCAAACCTATCATTTTACTACACCAACTCTATAACCGCAATGGGAAACTTAAATACCTAATTAAATCTAAAAAAGCACCGTAGATTTGAACCGGAGCTAAAAGTTGTAATGCATCTGTGCACTACTATACCTATGCAGCTATTGATTGCTTTACAGCTTACTGCAGAGTCACAGTTACAGCATCACCAGTTGCACACGGTTGGTTTTAGAATGACTTGGAATACACCAAATGATACCGCATTAATACGATTAGGTCAGAAAATAAAAGGAACCCAAACCCAAAACCCAAGAGAACCAAAAATTGAGAAAAGGGATGCCATCTGAGTATCTTGTTTCTTGAAATTAAAACAGAAACAAAAAGCCACTGCACTGCCAATTCAAATTTTAATTCGATAAATTATATGACTGTAATTAGGGTATTCAGTCCTCAATGTTAATAACAGTGAATGCACATGTTTTAGGTAGGAAGTAGTGCATACGGAATACGGACGGAAAATGCACCTACAAAATAATTGGAAGTGCATAACATAACAAGAACAACCAATTACCTACACACAAACTTTTGATGCAGGCACAAAAAATCTCCTTCTCTAGTTTTTTAAGCTCGCCTGAGGAACATTTTGGAGCTGAAAGTATGAAGATTGCAATTTGAATAGGCGTGGGCAGCTATCAACATTGAAATGCAGAAATTGCAATAAATTTGTAATTTGGCGACGAATGAATTATATGCAGATCCAAATTCTATCACAAGTAGAATGCCACTGCCATTAAATCCGTATTTACTTGGCAAAGTCACTATTTGTCTGCGATTGGTCATTCTCTCTCGCTTTCATGAAAAATAAAAATGAGTTGAATGCATTTTTTTGAATGAATATTAATAATAGGATAAAAATGCAGGTAAAAATTAGGTACAATTTACATGTGTGTCTCAAATAAAATCTGAATCTGGACGCTTACAATGAACAAAAGATCGAAAAGTGAGCCCATGAAAAGGAGTAGGATTATTTTCATCACAAAAAGAGTAAATAGAACAGAAAGACAAGGTAGAGTGCGTATAATAAGCTTTGTGTGTATGCGTACACTATAATATAATGCCTAGTGCAACAAATATGTATAAGTACCGACCACGCAGTTTTGAGTTTTACGTAGCTAAAGATACCATCAACATAGTAATGTTAATGTTATGTTTTAAGGTTATTCCTCTTCAAAAGTACAAACATGCGATGGAAACGTTGAACGTACCATAAATTAGAAGGATAATTTTATTTTTAAGTAGTGCGTTCGTCGTTCATTTCGTTCAGACGAAGACTGGACTGCTTCACTTTTTCTCATTCCCCATTCACCTCAACTTCTCACAAAACACGACGATGAATGAATCGAGATTATTCGAGATAGATGCCCCACGCGTAGAAGAAGAAGAGAAAAAAAACGACGGCAATGACAGGCACACTGTAATCATTAGAAAAACAAACCAATTTATTTCTGCTCTCACAAAAAGATGAATTGTTGCAGTGCTTATGTATATTTGGCTTTAAAATTTTAGGTAATACCTTACCTGTCTGCCGTAGGCAGTATTTACATAGTTGATTGGACACACGTGAAACATCTTCATCTAATTTCACTAATTTAATTTGAGCTGTATGAAAGAAGCAGTTGACACGCCATGACAAAATAAATAAATATATATTACCAGTGCCAGTCAGCTGTTTTTTTCTTAGCTCGTAAGTTTCATTGTTTCTTTGCCAATCCTTGCTTCAGTTTTAACGTCAACTTCAAAGGATTGGTATAAGTTACGCGAACAGAAATAAAATGAAGAGTTTATCGCTCAGAGTACAGTTGACAGGCTCAACGCTCCATTTCCGTCTTCAAATAAGTTTAATAACTATTATAACAAAAATATTGTTGCTTCATTTTTTCCCGTGTGGCCTCGATCTAATCTAAAATTACAAAAATACGTGTGTATCTATACATACATTATAAAGAGACGCACACACACACACACACACACACACACACACACACACACACACACACACACACACATGAAGGAAGTTCTAAACATCCATGGGGAAAGTTAAATTACATATTTCGTTGACATCATTATGTTACTGCCGCCGTCCATTTTCATTATTATGACAGGCTTGTGACTGTTCTAAAGTTATGTCTGTTCTGTACTCATTTACATAGATTCTTTTGACTTGAAACTATATTTAGGTCCTCCGAGCCTTTTAATAGCAGCTTACGGATATTAAACTCAAACCAAGAGATAAAATCTTCTTTTCCTTTTCAAGTATGCATAATTACACCAAATTTTAAATCCCGTGAACTCACAAGTACAGATAAGTATACGCACATCCCAACATACCTACGCAGGTGGCAGATAACAAAAAAAATATTTCTCAAGTGTTATGCGGATTTTTGATTTCAAAGATTAAGCCCACTTTTCCTCGATTTAGATTTCAAACGAGTTAGAAAAAATGAATACGAAATATGGGAAAGACGGTTGATCAAAGTGATATTATTATTACTGTATGTTGAAGGAGCTAGGCAGGTTCTTGCCCTCCAAAGGAAATATTTATTTCAAGACTGTAAATACATTAATATATAAATCAAAATTAGAAAATAATTTTTTAGCAATTGTCAGTTTTGTAAAGTAAATATTTGCTAAGAAAAATGAGGATAAAAGGATAAAACAAAGCAAGTACTTAACCGATGCATGATGCCGATGCGATGAGATGAGAGCTTGTCAAAAACTAAATATAGAAAGACCTACCTGTCATTATGAACACTTTACTTTATTATACAGACCTGTCATAGGAGCCTTTAAGTCACGAACAAAGGGAATTTCAATGAAAATGAAAGCGGATGAAACTGCTGACAGTGTAACTGGTAACATCTTCTTTTAAAGACGAAAAAAACTTCACATTTTCATCCTGAACAGCCCACTTCAATCAAATTGTAATGGCAGTAGTAATAGTAATAAGGCATTATTATTATCAAAGTTAGAAGTTTAGAATAAATAACAATTTTCCCCAGCAATCACGTCGTCACTCTCATCATCGGTCTAGAGCTACTGTCTTCAGAGTCGACCTGTAAAATAGCAAAATTAATAAATCAACAGACACTACACAGAGACATAATTTTCTACTTAACCCTCTCTAAAGAGCCCATCACGATAAAATCAAAAAAATAATTAACAAATTGTTGGAAATTGGAAAACAATTTCTTGGTACACTTTGACCCATCAAAATCTAAGAACAGATCCAACGGATGAATCTCGATACTAACAACCAGGCAATAATGATCTGTATTATTCTTTTGCCTGGGCTGAAAGTGAGTGGCTGCCAAAAACTTGATGAAAATCGCTAATTCACTGTAGTTAATGCAATCAGGTGGTATTTTTGGCATCTTCCATAATACTAATGAAAAAAAGGATGCACATATTTATGAGCTTAAAATCTGTAGCTTAGCAGAGCATATCTACAAACTACCTACAAACTATTTATTATTATGCATACCTTACATCTGTGTCCGTTCCTTGCGTGTAGCATTCTTGGCCGGGCAACCGTGACAGATAAACTAAATTGCAAACTGAAAGATGCTCCAAGTCTTTATTCTTTCCTGTGTAGAGCAAAAAAATAGCAAAAGGACTTTGACTGAGTGTCCAATGTCCATTCATTTACAGAGTACTTACAAGCGCCTGTAAGATCCTCTCGATATTTTTCTATTATTTATTCTATGAATTAGAATTAGAGGTGCTCGTTAAAAATTTACGTATATTTAAATAGAATCTCATTCTCACTCATCGTCAGTCTAAGATCAAATGATACAGCACTTTCTTATCGTTAGTGTAGAAAAAAATGTCTTTGAACAGAAAAAATTAAAAAAGCCTATCCATTGAAACCCACTGATGCCCATCCATTAAGGAAAGGCTACAATGCATTGTACCTCTCCTATTTCACTTTTCTACCGGATTCAAAGTGTGTATAGCCTAATTACGCACTTGCCATGGGATTCTATGCACACACGTGATTACAACTAGGCTTATTGTTAGCCCCGCTACAAGCTACAATGTATGCATTAGCAGAACCTATTATTAGATTAATCTAATTTAAGAATATGAGTTTACGAACGAATGAGTTTCAATTTTCACTACACTTTTTTAGCCTTGTTTTGTAATGTTTCGTCACATCAATACATACATATATATACCTAGGTACTCACTTCTGTCATGCTCTTCGAGTTGAAAGTCAAAGTTGAGTAGATCTAATTATTGTTAGGGAACTTTTTTTTTGTTTAGGAATTTCATTATTAAATTATCCACTCTTTCAAAGTCCAACGGAGCGTTTGAGTTTTCTTTCATGTATTAGGTATCTGTGTACTGAACTGCAGTAATGATTGTTGAATGGTTCTTTACTTTGTAATTTCAGGTACAATCTCCATAGTTTTTCTACTTATTGGAGTTTCGTCCGTTTTAGCCATAGATCCCACCTCCAACCCCGAATCTCCAGTCACAGAGTTCGGGCTCCGGGAGCATCCGTCAACGAGAAAACCTTCCGAAGATACGCAGGAAATTAAACTAGAAACATTTGACCTTCCTCAAGCACTACCTCTAACACAATCATCTGCTGAAGCCGGAGAGGCCGTTGCTGATGCGGGGTCACTTCAATCAGCATCCAGTCCAATTATCGATGTAACTAGCGATGTAGACAGCGGGTCCGAAAGTACGGACAGTGACAAAGTTGAAATTGGACGAAGTGGTCGACGCCTCCACCATTTCCATCGAGGACCCCCACCCCCACCACCGGGGCGGTCACGGTTCCCAGGTCCGCCAAATCATCGCTTCCATCACACCCATCCTGAAGTAGAATCCCTACGGCTCCGTCCCCATCGACCCTCCAACGAAAACAGTAATGACGGCTCAAATTTTATTAATAGTGACAACCCCGATGGGAAACGTCCACTAAAACCGGATCTACAGCCCGCTGCTCAAACACTCTACGATCTCCGTGGCTTCCACAGTGCACTAGGTCAACAAATCCACCATGGCCCTGGCTCCCAGTCCCAGCAAAGCTTCAACCTCCAACCGCAGAGACTGCCAGGTGGCCCAGCTCCAAATTATAATCTGAACCACTTCAATGGTCCACAAGCCGCATTTCAAATCCAAGCCGGACCACCACCCCCACCACAACACCAGCACCAACATCATCAGCAACAGCAACAGCAGCAACACGGCCCACAGAACGGAAATCAAATCCAAGATCTTCGTAACTCTCCATTGATTTTCCCATCCTTCTTCCAACCACAGAACCATCACCACCACCATCAGCAACCACCACCACCACCACCGCCTCCAAATCATGAGAACCACTTGACAAATCAAAACAATGTCCATGGAGGGCACTCAAATATTTTCGGCCATAATCAGCATCTTCAGCAAACTATCTACGAACTTCGATCTCCAACTCAAGATGAGGCCGACCATCAAGAGCAACAGGAGCAACAACAGCGAGAGCGTGACCGCCCTGAATTCCGACCATCACAAATTGACCCGAGCCTCAGTAAAATTTCGTTGCCACCCCTTGCCCCCCAGCCAGGGACCACTGCAGCCACCACCGAAAATAATTTCAGCTTTACACCCGTCCGTCAACCATTCCTCAATACCGTGGACAGCCAGCCCAAGCAGACGAGACCTGAGCCAGTTCAGTACCAGCAGCCCCAGAGACAGGCGAATAAGCCGGAATCATACGTTTATGTGTACGAGGACGTGGACTATGAGAATGAGAATGAGGCAATCAATGAACAGCAGCAGAACAAACGGAGACCCACTCAATTGACTTCGAATAAAATCCAAACAGAATTAAAATACAATCAAAATACACAGTCAGTCAAAATAAATAATAATGCGGACAGTGGCATCACCCATGTTCGGACCAATCAGCCAACAGCAATTCTAATTGACACGAGTACTCATCCCCCGGCAGTTTCTTCCCTCCAGATCCAACAGCCGGAACATGAGCCAACCTTTGACTTTGAGCCAAATCGTCTCAATCAAGTGCACATCAATGAGTTGGACGCACCCAGTCCAAATCAACACTCTGCCAATAATAATCACAACTACTTTACGAGCGTGGGGGAAAACGATCACTTAGACGAACAACAACACTTGGACCAACCCCGTCAAAATCAAAATCAAATCAATGTCCCTCATTACAATCCTGGACCTAACGTCGAGATTGTGCCCAGCTCAGAGCGAAAGCCACCTCCAGATCAAAGCAATGCTATCCCACCCGCACTCAACCCGGTGGTCGTTGCAACGCCCAGACCCAGCAGCAGGGGCAATCGAAGACCCGTCCAAAATAATATTCAGCCTTCCCCCTCACCTCCGTCCAATTCCAATTCGTTCGAAACATTCCGACATCAGCCCCCAGCGCTAAACTTCCGAAATCAATCTCCTCAAAGAGACAGCAATTTCGAGGAGCAATTCAACGGTGGAGGAATCATTAACTCATTCATCCGAAGGCCGAACCTTGAACAACAACCCAGGCAACAGGGACGCGACGAGGAAAGGGAACAAGAAAGAGAGCAGGAGGTTGAAAGAGAGCGCGAACGGGACCGGGAACGAGAGCGGGAACGGGAAAGAGAGCGAGAACGAGAACGGGAACGGGACCGGGAAAGGGAACGAGAACGAGAGAGGGAACGAGAACGGGAACGGGAGCCAGAGCGAAGACCCACCTTCCTCAGAAGGCCATCCCCAACAATCCTATCGATCGACGATGATGATTACTTCAACTCAGAGCCCGTCACTCCAAAATTAAACCCTTTTACAAGACCAGCAAGACCCGAGCCACCCCAGCCCCCCTCACCTCCACGAGGCCGTCCAACAACTCCATCGCCAAGCAGTAGCACTGTAGCCTTCGAGGAACCACAATCTCCGCCAAAGAACAACAACGTCTATGAACCCCAAGTCCTTCCTCGATTCACCAAGGAGCCCCAGAATGAAAACTCACAATCCGGAGTATCCGAGTATGAATTAAAGCTAAATGATGGAAAGAACACCGTGGCCGATGATTACGGATTCCAAGCCCAAAGATTTCAAGAGCCCGAGGCAAGAAATCCCACCACTTCAATCACCAGAAGGCCCCATGTCATAAGATCCACGACCGCTGTGCCAACAACTACTACAACAACTCCAGCCCCTAGACCCCGATTAACTACAAGGGCGCCCGTCCACTTTGTTTCAACTACTGAAGCGGAAGATGACATTCTACCGACACGGTCCAGTCGACCTTCTACCGGTTCTACCAGTAGCAGAAGCCGATTCCCACCGTTCCGTGGGTCAACTACTGCCTCTACCACAGCAACGACCACCACCACGACCAGCGAAAGAACCACCCCCGGGACGGCAGAGCCACCCAAACGAAGAACTACGAGACCAGGCCGCCTTCGCCCTGGACGCTTCAACAACAAAGTGACCGTATCGACCACTGCACTGCCCGAAGTGAACCAAGAACTAGATTATGATTACGAACAACCTCCACAGAGATTCCCAATCGTCTTAACCCCGTCCACCTTCCCACCCTTACAGCACCAAACCGAGCCACCCACTGAAAGGTCACGGTTCCGTAACAGACCCTCCATCCGCATTACAACGACCTCGACCACCACCTCAACCACCACGCCAAGAGTGCAGGTGGTACAGCAGAGCAGAATACCTGCAGAATCCATCCCTGTACCTTCCACGGGCACTGGTGAAGACCGGGGGTCCTTCAATAAAAATCATCGGTTTTCTGTTGAGAAACCTACAGCCCGCTCACCCAGACCGCCCAGATTCGAGGCAGACCCAGACGAGGAGGATTTATTGGTGTATGAAAAACCTACGGCCCGTGGCCCAACGAACCCGCCTAGGAAACACAAGCAAAAGCCCGCCTCCCCAACGAAGAAAACCGGGAAGCCACTCTATTTGTCCGGAAAAATGCTGGAGAAGGAAGGAGGGCTTTATGCTGGGCAGCAGATCCCGAGCTATCACGTGTACGGCTCACCCATTCCCTTGATGCCCATCAATCAAGTTTTTGACCGGATCCCAGATGTTTTCCAAGGGCCCATCGTTTCCCCTGGATCTAGGAATCATCCCATTCTACCGCCGTTACCGCCACCAGGCCATCTCCGCCATGGACTCCGTCACTCTGAAATTCAACAACCAAAGACCAATGTTAGAATCACACGACCCAAGAGCACGAACGGCAACATTAATTTCCATGGTAAGTGAATACATTATACATTACTGTGCTAAATTTAAATTTGTTAATTAGTGTGTAGCATCTTCTTCTCCTTTTCTTGATTCATTTTAATGTAAGCATGACCACTGCACTGTAAGAGCACTAAGTTTATCCAAAGTAGGTAACGAGGTATAGTACAATAGTAGGTGCACTACAATAATTATTTTACTGCAACTTTGTTTTGAAGCAAAATTTAGACATCTGTACAGCCACACATACTTGCATGCATGAAAGAAATTCACCACGAATTCCTTCAATTTCTCGCTCATGATCTTAATTGTAATCTTTATAATGACAATGACATTTTAAATACTTATACAATTAAGTTGAAAACACAGGCATGCTATGCTTGAACTTTGCGATGAATGAGTATGCCTTTCCAACACTAGCCGTCCCAACTATGGAGGTACATACAAATGAACGCAGCAGACAATAATAGATAATAATATCATTTTTCCTACCAACCAAGCATATCGTAAACTTGTACAGCCACCAAGCTCCTGCACAAGTTTACTTTCAACATCTCAATTAAATGAAATAACAGGATCGTGGTGAATTACAGAGCAATTTCGTTTATGACACATTATATGTTTAATTACTCGTTTAATCAACTCATTTCGCACAACTTTCATTTGAACTTCTAATATCTAAACAAGTAATAAAACTGATAAAAGCGTTTCCCTTTAGCCACAATTTAGATAAAAACAAGTAGACTAAGTAGCTTTTTAAACCCCATACATATGTACGTAATTCATGTTATGGCGTTCAAAAAAAAATCAAACATGTCTGAGCAATCAACGATCAAAAATCTGTTTCCACGTTTATAGCTCTATTAGCTTTAGCGAAAGTGGCCAGAAAAAAATAAAAGTACTAAACAAACGATTTTTAACAAACTTCTTAATCATACCGTGTAATTTTGTGTGTAAATTCGTAGAAGCCAAAACAACCCAGGAAAGTTTAGTTGAAGACAGATTTGTACGGAAGCCTCAGAAAGCCCGGGGTCAAAATCAAAATCAAAACCAACAGCTAGTTCGGGAAGATCGGGACCGGGACCGGGACCGAGATCATGAGAGCCGTAACCATTTCCAATCATCCCCCGTTCCCCCAACTGGACCGTCGGCCTCTCCCAGTCATGCGCGTGGCAGAATCGGTGGAAGACGGAAGCGTCCCACGTCTACGACCGAAAAGCCCTTCGTCACCACAACAACTACCGAGAGCGTCACGGTCTCCGTTATTGAGGAAATCCCACGTCAAAGAGTAGAGCCCGTCAACTTCCAACCAATCACCTTCACTGCCCGTCCAACCCTCATCATTGAGGAAGAAATCCCCCCTCAGCAACAGCAGCCTTCCATTCCAGAAAAGAAAACCTTTAGACGCCGTCCATCCAATTCTCGTCCAACATTTAAAAAACCAAAGCCAACTCAGCACTCACCAACTTCTGAAGAGCCGCCGATCCCGCAACCCAATCCGCAACTGCCAAGGAAGCTCCGTGCACGTCAAAGAAGTCGATTCCCGAAACCCCAGTCCACGGCGGCCGAGCCAACGGATGAGCAGCAGACGGACGAAGCTAAAGAAGTTATAGAAAGAGAATTGCCCCATAATAGCCGTAATAATAATCATAATCATAACCATAATCCGGTTTCTGCAACAACTACTACCGCAGCAGTGGAGATCGAAGAAGCCACGTCCCAGCAGCCAACACGCTCCCAAGGGGTCACACAATCCTCAGTTCGAATCTTCAAGAAGCCCACTGAAGCACCCGGTCGCTTTAGTAGTCGATTCCGTGAGGAAAATCCCCCTTTTACTGTGACTAAAGCCCCGATTCAACTCACGACAAAAACAAGGCCCACCTTTAAGATCAGTAAAGCCAGTTCTAGCAAGCCAAGAGCCAGTCCCGTGACACAAGCACCCGCCCGAAGGAAGATCCCTCCAGCAGAAGATTACATCCCACCCTCAGTTCGATTGTCGGCGGAAGACGTGATCTCCCGAAGGAAGCCCGCCCGTCGCATCCCACCGGATTCCGCATCCCTCCGACTTCAAGAGAAACGGAAGAAATTGCAAGGTGCAAGACGGAAGCCCACTACCACCACCGGCTTCAGCTACGACTCCGAGGGAGATTTCGTCTCTGCTGAAACCAGTAATGATAACGCTGGACAGACGAACAACAAGAGGGAGATCACGAGCCAACACACCGTCTTCGAGCCGAGTAATCAGCTGTCCGATGCAGAGATCAAGGAAGAGGAGGCAATTCAATTTTCCAGCAATTCAACGGAGATTGACTCGGACGAGGCGGCCGCTGTTCTTGGGATACCGAAGCCAACGGAAGGACCCAGCACAGTAAGTGTCACACGACGAGTGTCCACGGGCCATTCCTTGGACGGTGATGAATTGGTGGATGCTGACCAAACCGATGAAGATGCTGAAATATTCCACACGCACACATCAACAAACCCAACAACCGAGAAACCGTACGCCATCGTTTCAACCACAACCGTAGTATCGACCACTATTAACAATAATAATAATAATAATAATAATGGCTATACTAAAAAGAATACGAAATCTAAACTTCAATTGGCAATGCAACGACGGACGTCTGTCTCCCCAAAACCGACGACGGATCCAACAACAATACCAGCGTCAACAACTACCACCACCACCCCATTTCCAACATTCCCAACAACAATCAGGCCCTTTAACTCTAATAAACATGGCCCTGGAACTCGAGCCACGGTCACGGCCAATTTAAGTACCTCGGTCAGGGGTGGTGGACGTCAACGGGTCACCGGGGTGACCGTCCATGAGAGCCATGAAGCCCAAGAATCGTCACAAGTTTTCACCTCAGCCACCCTCAAGGGTATCAATGGCTTTAAATCCCAGACCACGACCATTTCACCCTTTTCCATCTTCACGATGGACACCCAGGACCCTAGCTTGCCCCTTGAAGCCTTCTTCCCCATTGTTAGTCACTCACGAGAGGCAGAGACGCCCAAAGCTTAAAATCCCACACACACGAAATTTAATTCTGGGTTTGAAAAACCAATATTTGAGACGTGTATCATCTGCTCCAGTTGATAGTAGAATATTTGCTTAAATTAGTAAATTATATAATAATCCATTGTTAATTTTAGTTGACCATTAACGTCAAACGTAACCAGGTTGTTAGCCAAGCCAAATATCTATATGCAGATCTGCACTTTGTAACTAAAACACACACAAACTTATGGAGATTTAATAATTTGTCGGTCTGCTGCAACTGCAGTTGAACAATGGACAATGGAGGCTAAAGATTTCCCGCCAAACGTATCAACGGCCAACAGTACGCAATTAAGAATCGAACCACCGCACCGCACCGGACCGGAAGTAACCGGTAATTAGATGGCTCAACGGTTAGAAAAGTTGTTAGTGCCAGCGACACTTTAATTAATTAATTATAATTAGTTATGTGTAGATCAGTTTCACTGTTAAAATCAAACAAAGGATCATTGGGAATTGGAAAAATCCGTCCCGAGTATCATCGCGAACGCATTATGAGCGCATAAGGGACACCCCCAATGCATTCCTAATGCGTTCCCTACAATCTTTGGTAGATGTAGAGCGCACTTCACTTAAAATATTACACAAGACATTATCCACGTTAATTTTGCATTATAAATTATAAATGTCTGATGTAGAAGCATGGAGAGAATTCATGAAAGAGATTAATGTGTGTTGTATTTTGTATGTTCAAGATTCAAGACTTAACTTGTGGCAAATTCTATCAATTTTTCGTTAGAATTTTCATTATCGAATCATCGTACACTAATTCATTGTAGAGTTTATTTAGTATTTAAGTCCAGAAGTTTCGTAGTATGTAGCTAGCTAGCTATTCTTGTAGTGTAGCGTAGTTTTTTGTATCTGATTTTAAATTAAAGTAAGTACCTGCCTTATTATTGGTATTTCCATGATTATAGCTAATTTGATACTATTTTTCATAACACTAAGCAATTTTATGTATTACATTGTAAAATAGTTTTGAACCGTCCCATAGAATGTAATTATTTTTGTATGCTCAGATTTATTTTTATAATTTTGTAATCATTTTTTATGTAAGTATTATTATCATTACTATTACTTTCTAGGCACTCTACGTAGGTTAGTATATAGACTTGTATGATTCAATAAATAAGTGGTAAAGTCTATTTTTATTATTGTCAATTATGTAATACTATAGACATGAGATTAGGAACTACGAAACACAATTACATATAGTAATTTTATTTTATGATTAATGAATGATACTGAATGTG
The DNA here is from genome assembly GCA_034695205.1 of Dicyrtoma fusca. NCBI lineage: Eukaryota > Metazoa > Arthropoda > Collembola > Symphypleona > Dicyrtomidae > Dicyrtoma > Dicyrtoma fusca. The sequence goes on along the minus strand of JAQFZC010000250.1, from coordinate 17,506 downwards.
TTTGTATCAGTGTAGCTTTAAACTTAATGTTATATATTTGTGCTTCTCCTTATGCCTTATTGCAACCATCCACATAAGTATATTACATATATGGATGCTCTCTGCTTAATATATTCTCTGGTGAATTTTGGAATATATTTTTTGATGGAGACCTGCTGTAATTTTGTACATTGTAATTGTAGAGAGTCTAGTAGAGCCTAAAGCTTTATTTTACATTTTAGGCTATTACATAGACATCTTTGTACATATAGAAGGAATGCCGAATGTGACCCGGTGCGGAACATATTTAAACATATCTAGTATTTTTGTGACGTTTACAGGATGTGTCTGCTGTGGGGCAGACAGACATCTTCAGCCTTTTTTTAGTATTGTTTTTGTGTTTGTAGTGTCGAACGTCTATAAAAGCTGTTCTACGTGAAATGAAAAATCTAATAAAAAGTTTTAAAAATAATTTCCTGAGATCCCTTTTTTATTCATTCATGCATGAAGTACATACAAATACACGTTTCATTTTTGACAAAACTAAAATACGTACCGTAGTACAAACTTCTACCCATCAAAAATGCATTAGAAATGCTACTATTGATTCTTTACCCACGAAATGCTTCGTAAAGTTCCGTATTTTAATAGAATTGGTGTACCCACTATTCTCAAAGCTTGGACTTTACACCCTAATAACACGTGTAATTAAGGGAATACCCAGACTAATTAGTAGATTCTGGCGCTCATAATTACACAGGTAGGTAGCTTCGCATGCTCCATACATAGATTAACGGCACTCGCCTTTCCATTACTCGTGTAAACAAGGCTCTGGATTCTGGAGATACTTTCCGTATTGATTTATTAAATGTAGGGTAGAAGCAGGTAATTGTGATCAGCTGGTAATTGTGACCGATTGATTTTTTGTAAGGAAAAGAAAAGAATAAATTCCCAGTATTATTTTACGTTGGACTCCAAGACCCGTTCGTCAAAAGTAACACCGCATCGGTAATTTATTCGATTGCTTTCTTTACAAAAAATCAATCGGTCACAATTACCAGCTGATCACACTTACCTGCTTCTACCCTATATATTAAAACACTCATTACCATTTTCCCAACCCATGGCCTAGTCAAGTAGAAATCGCCTAGGGGCCCTTAAAATAATGTGTATTCTACCATTTATTTATGTATGTACATTACATCCACCATCGTTATTAGCCCTCATTTATTGTAATGAACTTGGCAATCGAAAATAAACGGTTGTTTTGTCTTGTAAGAAGCAACGAAAGATGTAGCATAGTAGGTGCTTAGCTTTGACACTTTCACGTTCACTCCACTCGAACTCTCTCACAACGCAATGTGCCTATCTACTAATAAGTTGATCATAACGGTACTTGTGTCTGTATGCAGAGTGAATCAGAGTAAAAACCCATATATAGTATTTAGGTAAAAATTTGTCTTTTGAAAGACATGAGCGTATCTGTGCTGTGGCTTGGAAATCTTTATAAAAATACAATCATGTGAAAGGAAAGCGAAATTTTAAAAGTTCATCCTATACACGATGCAGAATGAAAAGTACACTGGCAATTGGAAAATCCTGGTTGTTCAACTCAAAAAGTGTCGAAAATTACAAGCTATCTCTTATATTTTTATTAATTTTGAATGTTTTTGTGTCTGCTACGAATACGAACGAGTTCGAGTCAAATTCCAAGTCAGAAGAATTTAAATATAATAGTGGGGAACGTGATACAGTGGATTTAAAAAGGATCCAGCAATTGCTGGATTTGACCTCGGACAGTGCGGACACCCTAAATTTAGAAAGTATATTTCAAAATGATATTAAAGTGAAATTAAAGGGCAAAGAGGAACCACAGCCTGCCAATAAAAATGATATAAAACACAATTATAGTGATTTGGATGGATTAAAACAGGAGCCATTGCAAGTTCGTGTGAAACCAAGCCATCCACATACGCATGCTGATGCACCAGTCAGTCATAGTCACATTCACAATAATGTAAATGCTGAGAGTTTTGACTTTGATCATGAAAATCGCTATCCTCCGTCAAAGGCACCTCCAGCATCTTCTCAAAATACAGAATTTATTACAGAATCAGATGGGCTGAGTAACTATGATTTTCGAGACAAAGATAGAATTAATTTCAATTATGAGCAGCAAAAATTGAAAGAGCAGGAACTTCTATTTAAGGAAAATACACAAACAGGTTGGTTTCATAAGAGAAAATTAAAAATTCCGGAAGGAAGTTCACTCAGTTTAGCTGTTCAAGTGAGCCGACCGAATATTTTGCCTGGACTGTTCTTTCAGGGTGAAGGCATCATTTTGGATGCCGTGGTTGAAGTACCCATTTGGTGTAAGTCAAAATTGGTTTAAATTGGCTGGTTATAAAATAAATTCGTAAGTTTATGTGTATTCAGGATATTTATATCATTTGATTATTTCAGTTGAACTGGATCTTTTTGCTAAAGCCGTGTATGAAAAACCCAAACCACCTCCACCACCTGCTCCACCACCAGCACCTTTACCCCCTCCGATGGGGAAACCTGACCCTCCGCCTGCACCCTATCGAAGTCAAGACGAGGAGCCAGTGGAAGGGAGAATGCTTGGATATGAACGGTTAGAACCACTCATAATTACTTAGTAGGGTTTATTACGATAAGCATTAATTTATAATTTGTTACAAAATCGTAAACTCACAAGTTTTTATTAATTTTGTCATTTTTCTTGGAACTTTGAATCTATCAAAGTCTATCAAAACTTTTTTGTTGGTATATTTTGCAGATGCTTTCTCTACACAGAACTTGGTAAGTTACGCCTTAAAATTTATTTATAGAAAAAACACTTTATCAAAATTACGTTTAAACTTGTGAGAAATGTCAATAATCGTTCTTGCACAAACTGTAGAAATTATTGCAGCCCGAATTATGGAAGTGACACAGTCTGTTTCACACGCGTGCCTGTTACGGACAATCTGTGAGATCCATTCGGTCCTCGGTTTTCGACCGCACTATCAGAATGCCAGCATCATTTTCGAGCTGATCCGGCTTTTTCTTACGTAAGTGCAAGTCTAACTTTAAAGTAAAAATTAGTCTTTTATTTATACACAACTTAATAGTTTCTTCTTGTGTATTTTATCAGCCCAAGTTTTGGCGTCGAAGATGAGTGTTACAAGCCATACATTACAGCGGAGAGGCTAGGAAGAAAAAAAAGTTTGTGCAATAACTACGTCAGACGATGTCCAATAAGTCTGGCATCTGTCATCATGACTAACTTTGTTCCATTTTTCTCCCGTTAATGGAAAGCAGTCACGATTTAATTTTTTAATTAGTTTTTAGCAGTAATTAATAGTTATGCACTGCTGTATTCTACTCACTTGTGCAAACAATACTTAAAATCTGAGCCGTACTTCATTAATATATCAAGTCGATGCAGTATGCTTTATTCATCACGTAATAAGATAGATGTACACAGCAATCAACTTGACGTATTTAAAAAAGTTCCTTTTTGCAAACAGTTGCAAGCCGGGAGTAATCAAAACAACTTTGATTTACTTAATAATAATTATTACTGTCCAAGCCGGATTTCTTTTCGTTGCGTATAGAATATAACAGCACTACCACTCATCCCCAGGCGTTCGCTTTGTGCTTCGGGAGGAACTCAAACATTTCGGGAACTGGGCCCAAAAACATTTCACTGTAAAGATTGCAAAAAATAAAAAGAGGTGATGAACCGGTTGCCCATAGCTTAAACTTGCAAGCACGATGAAACAAGTGTAAATGCGTATAACATATATTATTATGATCTCACCTAATTTTAATCCAGTCATTAGCATTGGAACTACTAAGCAGTGTTTCCGTTTCATCTCGTCCAACGTATTTAGGTGGACGTTCTTGGATTCTTTGAGGTGGTTGCTCAAGAATACCAAAAGGAATATAGCGGCAACAGAATGATAGCCATTCTAACAGAAATCTTCGAGTTGTTTCTACCCCCTGGGGATCTACAATAATTCCACAAAATTGAGCATACTTATGAACTACAAAGGGAAAAAAGTCTTTCTGTTTTATATGAAATTGTGAGTATACATAGTATGATGTGCTCTAAATCTGACTAACCTGAACCCCAGTGATCAAGTCCGTAATTACAATATCGTTGAACCAGTTCAAGCCTTTCCTTGGAACTAAAATCTATATGACGTTGTTCCTTAATTTCTTGAAAAATCCATGGTTTTATGAGCGCTCCACGCCCGATTATTACACCTAAAATGACGAATTCAAGTTTACATTTAAGTTATGCCGTTAAATGATACAATTTAAGGACCGTTTACATAATGACAAGACCTACAAAAAATAAACACCTCAGAAGTTAACAGTACCTGTAGCATTAGATAATTTCTTCTTCTCTACGTACTCTTCCCACGATAGAATATCTCCATTGCCAAAAAGAGGCATGGGATCAGCAAGTTTAGCACATTCTCCAATATAATCCCAATTAGCATTTTTAAGGTACCGCTGGTCTCGTGTTCGGCCATGAAGCTAAGTAACAAACAAAATAAATAGCTGCATGAGTACCAACTACATCCAATGTGAAATTGATATCCATAATTCTAAATATTTAGACATTTCCTTCGTTTTCCTTTTAGTTATTTAATCTAATTACCGTAACCATTGCTACTCCAGTATCGCGACAAAACGGTATTAGTGTGTGCGCAAAGTTTTTGTCAATTTTAACTCCGGTTCTCATTTTGACTGTAAATGGCTTTCCCACAGAACCCAAAACTGCTGTCATGGATTTTACAACTGACTGAAATTTATTCGTCCGACACATCAGACCGCTACCAGCACCCTGTATAGTGGACACAAAACATCGTTACAAAGTTACTAGTACCAACCTGCAAAATATATGTAAGTAGTAAATACATTAGGAAGTACATAAGCACGAAATACCTTCAGAATTACTAACCTGTTTAAAAATTGCATCTAATGGGCATCCCATATTTAGATCAACAAAATCGTACTCAATTCCAACATCTGCCAGTACCTTTGCAGCTTTAGCAGCAACGATTCCATTGTTGGCACACAGTTGAACTCCCCATATTTTTTCACTAGGGCTGCATAACATAGACAAGTTATACTGCGTTAACATTATTCTGTTCTGCCACATATGATTTCGCGATTTATGGTTAATGAATTGTATTTGAAAATTACTGGCGCCGATGCAGGGCAAATTCATGATTATTTCCTTGAAGGATTGACGTTGCTAAAGACATTTCAGAGCAGGTAATATCAGCACCAAAATCAACACACATCCTCCGGAAAGGCAAGTTCCCAACAGTAGTAAGGGGTGAAAGGTAAAGCTTGTCAGTCCAATCAATTTTCTTTATTTCATCCACCTTGAGAGGGATTACATCTTCATCTGTCACTGCACCGCTAGTTTTGATACCATTATTCTGGCCCTTGTTGGAGTTGAAGCTATTCCCCGATGAGTGCAGACTGCTACAAATTTTATCGACGGATTTAAAATCATAAGTTCTCTTCCTCAACTGATACTGAGTATCTCTATTAATCAGCTGAGAATGAGTTGATTCATAGAGAGGTTTCATTTTGTCCCATAATTCCTGGTTTACAACGTTAAGGCTATTTTCATCCGTGTGACTTGCAGCAAAGGCACAGCTGAGACCCCGAGAGCATTTCCCATAAGTAGTGAAATTTGGACACTCGGTGTCAATAGCTCCGACTTTGGTTTCTAAAACAACAACGTTAAGAAAACTTCAACGTTAAACATCGATTTAAGCTAAAAGTTACAAGTAGTAAATCATAATACTAAATCAGAGCCAACTGGTCTTCTTATTACCCAGAAATTCTTTGATGTCATGCATAAATGGGCACCTCTCAAATTTGCATTTTTCGATCGTATTTCCATCCACGTACAAGGGGCATAATTTCTTTTCATTTTTAAATTTCATCGGACCAGGTCGGTGCTTGTTTTGCCCTGTTTCATTCAAAGTAAAAAAAAACGGAATCAATCAGCTGGATTAACAACAGACAACAGACCTGAATTTTAGTCTTTATTTCCATTAATTCATATTCAAAAAGAAGAAAAAAGTTGAAAGTATCGACTGATTGCATACATACCTTTATTCTCTCGCTTTCTACGTTTGCCCTCGCCACTACCAGCTGCTTCATTTTCAACTTTAGCTTTTTTTTCAGCAGGTTCGGTGGATACATCATCAATTTGTGTTTTTAAAGCATCACTGCCGTCGTTTCCAGTACTTTCTCCGTTCCCTTCCGTATTACTTGAAGCTGGCACGGGAACTGGCTTTGTGCAGACCAAAAATTCGGGCTTAATTTTAGCGTCTCCAGAACAGATTGAAGTGAATGACATCGTGTTATTGGTTGACTTCTACTGTCAATGGTAAACTTTGCTTAAATACTTACAATAAATTACTCAAAAATCGGATCACGTCTTGAACCTTTAAATAGTCACAATACAATCTCAACTGCACTGCAACTGCAAGATGTTTTATTTCGAAATAAAAGCGAAGTGAATTTCATTCAGTTCTGTCTAACTACGTTCCAGCAAGATACCGCGGTTTCGAGCAGCAGTAAGTACTTTACTTAATAAGCTTAAGTATGAAGTAAATAAAGAAACACATTTACAATTAAATTAATTAATTAATTTTAATTGCACACAACACAACACACCGTCGTAGCCAAGCACGCACATTACCTTTTTTCCAAATCTAACTTACCGCACGCTTTCGACAAAATTTGATTCACGCGCTTCAACTGTCATAGGATTGATAGGATGTTAGTCATTGAACTTTCTTTGTATTTACATAAATGAAAACTGCAAAATGTCCTAAGTGCATTTTTCCCTAAAAGCAAATTGTCCCAAGTCCACTAATTTATTCCATAATAAATAAATGCAATGTGTGTGTAGTTCATATTTAGCCTCTAATCGTATATTCTTCGTAGTTTTGAACAAAAAATGCCGTAATGCAGTGCTTGCATTTCTGATCTGTTTTGATCAATTTTTTATTTTTCAGAATTTCATACACCGTCCAGTGAAATCTTTCGGGTGTAAAGATTATTATAAAGAGTTAAACATTCATTTCTAAAGTATTTTAATACATTTATGACACTGAAACTTGAATACTTTTAGATAAAATATAGAGAACTCAAATGTTCAATCAAATGGAAAGTAAGCATGTATTTATTTTGCAATTTTTACAAGAAGTAGATTGATTTAAAATTGGCATTACTGACGAAGATATACATAACTTGAGTTACCGATCCCTCCAGGACGAAAGAATCGCGTCCGAACCTTTCTCTGCAATCATGATGACAGGTGCGTTGGTATTCGTGGTCGTGATCTGCGGAATACTTGAGGCATCTATCACTCGAAGCCCCTTTGCTCCTATAACTCTGTAAAATCATAATCATATAGGTGGGTACATAGCCAAAGTGTGCCTGCATACCAAATGTTACGAAAGTAGCCAAAAATAAGGCAAGAAAGGTTTATAATTAAATATTTTTGGAATAAAATGGAAGTTTTTACCTCAGTTGCGAATCCAGCACGGCTCCCGGATCACCCGAACTAGCTCCCATTCTGCAAGTGCCACTATAATGAAACATGGTGCCTGAGAAATGTCTAACGTAACAATCCCAGTACTCATCGCTAGTAGTGTCGGCAAAATTTTCACAGCCAGGAAACAAACTTTCCGTTAATTTCCCTCCAATTCTATTAAATGCCTTTGTTGTTTTGATCAACTTTAAAACTTTCTGCACTCCTGTTGAATATTAGAGTTGAATTGAACAAGGTTCTTTGTACGAGAATATTATTACAAAAAATACAAAATGGAACTAACAATAAGTACATTAGATTTTCATTACCTTCCAACACCACGCTTATATCCTCCTGATGACTCAAATATTTGGGATCTATTAAAGGATAATCAAATGGATTTGTGCTGTTTAATTTAATTTCTCCTCGGCTCTTGGGCAGGGACAAAACTATAGTGGCAAAGAACCCATCCCTTCCAATATCGTTTGCTAAATACTTTTGAAGGATATCTGGTTTGAAGCCACAGCCTCCTTGTAATTCGTCTGGATAGGTTTTCGTTAATCCATTTGGAATGTATGTCATGTAGATATCTGGCCAACCGGGGGTAGCTTTAGAGCTTTCAAACAGTGCTGCAGCCCCCGGAAAAGTACCGTATGGCCCTGTGAAAACGTCATTGTTACAAAAACACTGCAGTACTCCACTCCTAAAGCTTTTCTAAATAATTTCGTAGGTAATTTGATTACCCTCTCCCGTCTGAAGATATTTTTGAAGATTTTCAGAGTTGAAATCTCGGTCTCCCATGAAAGTTTTCCCTTCATTGACGAGAAATGGTCCAATGGGTGATAGAAAATGATCTTGAAAGTTCTGCCCAACCGGAAGATCCAGTTTCACAGGTATTCCAAGGGATTCCAGATGCTCTCTGGGTCCGATCCCCGACAGCATCAGTATCTGCGGTGAACAGATGGCTCCGGCACTAATGATTATTTCTTTTCTTACTTTGACATAGTGCTGTTGACCGTTTCGAGTGTACGTCACGCCGACTGCTTTGTTATTCTCATCTAAGTGTACCTGAAATATAATTGATAAGTTACTTTGTACGAGTAGAAGAGCCGCTGCATTAAAAAATAATGCAGCTATTTACATTTACACATTAATAATAGCTTTTTTACCTTGTGAACATGGGAGTAGGTGTAAACATCCAAATTTGGCCTGCCAAGTACGGGATGGAGATATGCACGATGAGTTGAGAATCGAGTTCCTTTTTTAGTGGTTGTGTCAGGAGGGAAGAAACCTGCAGATAAAGTATCCTAAATATTCATCTAGCATTGAGCCAAAAGAAAACTATTTAACCTATTCGGAACTGGGGAATTATGGAAAGAATGCTTTACAAAAGTGTTTAACTCCATAAATGTACTCTTTCAAAACGATCAAAACTAATAACTGACACTTTTTTAAAAGGGCCAAAACTAGTAAATAACGATTTTTCAAAACGGTCAAAACCAGCAAATAACACTTTTTCAAAACGGTCAAAACTAGTAAATGACGCTTCTTTAAAACGGCCAAAACTAGCAAATAACACTTATAAAAGGTCAAAAAACTAGAAATTACCGTTTTCAAAAACATTAAAAACGAAGTATTTTACCGTTTCGAAAAGGTTATTTCAGAAATAGTATACATACACGATTTTGATGGGCTTACTTACTTGCATTTTGGTATCCATTTGGATCATTTATTTTATATCCCAATTCTTTCCCTGCCTCCAGCCATTCATACATAAGAGGAACAGAGCCCTGGGCCTCAACGTGTAGAGGTCCAGCTTTGCCATGGGTTGTGTCTGTTGGGAATTGGGAGTAATGAAAACAAGTTAGCTAATATACAAACATAATATACGGATATTTGGAGCTACTACTTAATCTCATATTAAGCAGATTAAAAGTGTTTGTTCAATTTAATTGCGGCATAATTTTTTTTCATGATTTTATTATAAATTGTAAGCATATTATTACGATTAGGAAAATGTCCATCATAGTCCTCCATGCGTTTAAATATGGGTAAAACATTTTCATAGCTCCAACTGGGATCTCCGGTCATTTTTGCCCAGTTATCAAAGTCGTTTGGATTACCACGCATGTACACCATATAGTTGAGTAAGCTGCTCCCACCCAAACCTTTCCCCCGGTTATGTATTGCAGCCTAATGCAAACAAATACAATAAAAAAGATTAATGTTAATTACTGAACTAAAACAACATTATAATTTAGATCAGCAGTTAAGCAGTAAAGCCATTCCGTAAGACCGGTCCTACTTACGTTGTTCACCATGGCTTTAAAAGAGTCCGTTTGCGGGGTAGTTTTGAAGCTCCAGTCAGTTTCAGGATGGTTCAACATCAACATAGCCATTGAAGGAACGGAAGTTAGTGGGAATGGATTGCCTCCAACTTCTAGTAACAGCACCCGGTTGTTTGATGCAGACAGTCGATTTGCAATGACACATCCTGCTGAACCTCCTCCAACTTCAAATTGAATGGAATTTACACAAATTTTGGGATTAATTAGACTTAATAACGACAAAAGCATTTTAAAGAAGTAGGTACTCACTTACCAATAATAAAATCAAAGGTATCCCCTCCAGTATTTCGATTTGGAAAATATTGAAAGAACCTTCCAATTCTGTCCCCATTAATAAAGTTGGAGAGTAAAGTGTCCAAGTTTGTCCCAGTAAAGAGTAGTATCAAGTACTGAAACGATAGGGTTAAAGGATTTAGCGGAAGATTCATTCTGGGTGATTCTACCAAACCAAAACAAGGGAAAATGCTCTAAAAGCTGAAGGCTGTAACGAGAATACTAATAATTCTTGTGAAGGATAATTATTATTCGTTTCGCACCATCACAACTATACTTAGTATTATTACCCAGCTCAACTTAAAATTATTGCAGCCGGCAGAAATGTGCAAACCAAAGCAAAGAGTTAAATAATATGAATGAAATTAAATCTCTTAGCACGTGAGAAATGTATACACTTTAGTCAGTCCATGAGATGCTGAAGCGTTGGGCATAAAGGCACAGGGCTGTCACTTAAAAATTGTTAATAAATAGTACGAAGTTGTTTATACTGGAAACCAACAGAAACCGGTTTAATAGCCAACCTGTTTACAACTTTATCAAAAAACCAATTAAGATTATTATACCATTGCGTTCGTGTTCATCAAAAATACAGTATATAATTAAAAACGAAGCATATCCGCTTCTCTTTAAGTAGTGGCATGTCAAAAGGAATTATTATGAGTCGGGCGTCAGCTTAACTATGTGTTTCATACTCTTTTTATTTTGTAATCACTGGATTTCAGTGTGACAGCTAATTCAGTATAAAAAAGCGCTGATTTCTACAGCCGCCAGCTGTCTGAGTCTGAACGCGATTCTTTTTACTAAATGTTTGCAATAGTAGGACGCATAAGGTCTCGTTAATTTAATTTAATTGAACCTAACAAAGCATGAAAAGCACACTAAGCACAGTCCATTATTTTACCACGGTTTGCAAGGTTTTGGCACTGCGTAGAATTGATAATTATACAAAAAAGGCATATAAGTAAGAATAAATAGATTTCAAAGAGTATTTTGAAGCATTTTTTCTCTTGTGTAGGAACTACTTTACTAGGAATCAAAGTACTGAAGCTGTCTGTGTCTGTAGCAGTACAGCAACTGGCCAGTGCTCCAAAAGGTAATTTTGGTTTCAAAATATAAAGCATAATGTATTTTGCGCAATGAAAAATTGAGCATAATTAATCCACGTAGAAAACAATTTGAAAGTTGAAACCAGTGTTCGTCAAAGGCCACTTTCTCCTGCAAATAAGGCTACAATTAAAGGGATGGTTCAAAGTGGCTAAAAGCGGTTTTTAATAGTTTTAATTTTTGTAAAATAACTTAGGCATTTACTGAGAGCTTACAGGTACTACTATAATTGTCTAAATTCCTTAAATATTAAGGAAGTAAAAACATAATAAATTACAACCACTGCAAGTTCAATGATGCTGTAAAAAAATGATAACACGTTGTATTAATTAATACTTTCGTATTTATTACTTATGTAAATCATTCACCAACAGTAAAAGAACGAACAGTCAGAACGAATCAAGTTACGTACAAATACTAGATGTTAGCGAGCAAACTATTTTCTAAAACAAAACCAAACTGATAACTACTGAAGAATCTCCACTGAATGGGTTAACTCGGATTTAATGAGGAAGTTAAATAAATCACTGCACAGAGACTGAATTAAGAACAATATTAATTATTATGTATAACGAAGCATGGGTGTAGTTAAGTAATTATTCGATTAATAAACTTGTACGGACTGTACGTTTATATATAAGATTTATTTACGCTACATACTACACAAACAAACTGAATCCTTTAGGAAGTCACACCTCTTTCCACTCTTTCATTGTTGGTTCCTCATTGCGCGTTTGAGATAATCAATGAGTGTCGCTGCATGAATGGGACCATATTTCTGTTTGGCATCCTCCTGCCACTCTCCAAACTGGGGATCCAAGTTTACATCTTCAGTAAATCGCCAGTACATCCGGTTTTGAAGACAGTAAAGGAAGTCCCCTTCAACTGCGCCACCCTTAGATGACTTGAAGATACAGAAGCCAGTAGGCTTAAAAATCAGTTGCTTACCCTGGTATTTAGTTGCCCGAATGGCCTCTTCAATGGGATAGATAGCCTCCTTTGATGGGCCACGACCACCACCCAAAAGACGTTTTTTCTTAATCCTACGGAATGTAACATGAAATTAAAAGCTATTCGAACCAGAGTTAAGCGATACGCCGTTCGGATAAGTGAGACATTACACAAAGATACAATACGATGCCTATAATTACGTATTATTTAATCATCATTCACTGGTACACTCCCATACTTACATGTTAAGGCAACTGGGAATCTCGTTAAGAGAATGCTGAGTTTTCACCCTCACTGAAGCTAAATCATCTCTAATCGGCTTATTCATAGACTGAGCGAATTTCGCACAAAGTTCCCACCTGTTATAGAAAAGCAATAAAATAAAAATAGTTTAAAATAGGTAGGTAGGTCAAGAACAAGCCAGCAACAACTTTCTATTACTCGTAGTAACTAACACTTTTCGAAATATTTCGTGAAGACAACTAGCTCGTTAGCTCACGTGCGTTTTTGCACGTGCTTCAGATATTGGGACCAGGTGTAGCTAAACTCAATCAATAGTCAGGTAAGTTATTTCGAGAAATCTTTCGAAATGTTACATTTTTTCGACTTATTTTTCAAAATTATTATTATTACCTCTCAACGTAAGGCAGAGCGCGGATATCTTTTCCACCGAGAAGGAGCGCATCAATAATGTGAAATCCAATCTTGATCACCTGAGTGTTATCGAACATCTTGACCTCATCAACTATGTCCGCATACACCAAAGTATTATTACACAAGTCTACTTTCTCAACCAGCTTCTCCCAGTTGGAGCCCGAGCCAGTGTATCGGTAAACGTCCTGACCACCCAAACCTAGTTTTGAAGCATACTTACATGAATTAAAATCTTTTCTTTAAGTTGCTTAATCAAATATTATAGCTCAAGCCCGTCAGATCAAACAGTACGCATTTGCGTTAAGCTGCGTATGTAACTAGATCATTTAAAGCTAAAAAAAGAAAACCATATGCGATTTTACTTATTAAACCATTATAATGCATTAAAAAGCAGAATAAGCGATAGAAAGCGCACGAGCGCTGTGACATATTTAAAAAACTGATAAACGTTTCTACTAGTTGGTACAAATAATAATTGTTACGGAGCCGTCTACAGCGTTCAAAAGAGATACTCACTGAGGAAAAATCCACGATCCCTTCCAACGGGCACGAATCGCCATTCTTTGGGACTTTTCAGTTCAAGCTCAATGTTACCAAAACTTAGAATTTGTTCCCCGTCTCTCTCGATGCTTTCAAGAATATCTAATGAGCAAGTAAAACAATACTTCAATTAACAGCTACACATTAAACTTTAGTTAAACCACCTAGAGTACAAAAAAGTAAAATTATTAGCTTGCATCCAAACTCACCAGCTGGGTACGGTCGAACTAGTTTCATCGCACGTAGACCCGGCGTAGCAGCGTCTGTATACTTGGCATTCAACTTGAATGTCTCCGGAATGCCCCAGAGACTAAGAGCTTTCTTTCTCACTTCCTCCAACCGAGCCTTGACATAGAAACTGTTGTCCCGAATGTATCTCTGCAATTCACGAGTCTGCTTGAGCTGCAGAAATCCCAGCCTTAAAAAATAAAAAGCTACACTAATACGCAGTCCCAAATTTAAAAGGTATCACCTGTAGTGTTAGATTAATTCTCATAAGCCAACACATACTCTCTGTTCGTTCTAATGATATGGTCATAGAAGTAGTTTGCTTCCCGTATCGCTTCAAAAGGCACGAGCTCAACAACATCAGCCACTTCATCATGGAAACCTTTAGCCCTAAAGACAAGAAAGAAGAGCATACAATATCGACGGTAAAAAAATTAAATTGTGTAAACTAATTTTGATTATTAAGCTACACAAGGGATAGTTATGTAAACAACTTACAGTCTCTGGGTGTTTTGATATATTTTCAAAGTGTCCATCAAGTACCGACATACTTCCAGAATAAATCGATTTTGCCTTCGATACTTACAAAGTATGTAGCGCTCAGAACTGGCCATTAAGCCCGTTTCAGGCTTGTAAATAGCCACACTATCGAAACACCGGTACATTAAGTACACCAATCCAACCGTAAAGGATGTGAACATGTCGTAAATTTTGCAAACGAAATGTCCACCTACACAGTAGACAATAAGTTCATTAACAAAATGAAATAAAATCTTGATTATATAAAATGTAAGTAGTCAGTGGGTATACGAAATACCTTCCCGCAAAACGTTAAGGGCGATCAAGAACTGGGACAGCAGTAAATACTTGCATCGCAGCTCCTTTTTGTCTTCATCCCCAGCGCCAGTGTCACCCTAAATATTTAAAATACGATACGGTACATATGGGCAGATAAGTTTTGCACATAAAATCCTAACGTCGAGTTTATAAATTACATATTTGATTGTAACTAACTTTGGTATAAAAATATAAATAAAAGTATTTTAAATAGTTACCCCCTCAGCCAGACAAATGTGAGCTCCCTCAAACTGTGTCTCTCGCCGGACGTATTTGATAAAGGCATCCACTTCTTCCGTATTATAGATATCGCCTTGGCCTCTCCTTCCGTAAAAACCTAACGTGTCGTTTCAGAATTACAATTAGTTGAGACTTAATTTTTCAATACCCCGCATTTACACATGAACATTTTATAAACGTCAAAACACATCTAGTATAGATTCTTGGCAAATTAAGGTTGGATGCATACCGTAATGAGCGTCAAAGCTTTCTGCGCTATAATGCGCTTTGACGGGGAGGTCCCAGTCCATTGATTTAGAAGTGAAGCCGAAGCCGTGCGCGTGCCATTGTTTTTTCCACAGAAAATACCTGCATATAAAATGTAAACGAAACTTAAAGACAGAAAACTTAACTATCCAGAGCATTATATAAACAAAAAGTTAAGTTTTATAATGGAATTACACCAGCATGCTATGTATCTACTAAAATGCGTACAGAAATACATGCAGCACTTACTCCGCGGATCCTCCAGGTCCACCGCACACGTCAACGAAGTAGAGAAGTTCACCATTCTTTAACAAGGTCTCGCCTCTAAAAGTTCTGGGGTTTGACAGTTGGTACCCCATCATCGCATCAATGTTTGCCATTTTAATGGCATCCCCGTTGTGGAATATAATTCCTTACAGTATTGAAACGTACCAAAAACATACATTAATAGTAAATTAATACGTCATTGTACGTAATACAATAATCTTTAATTTCCTTATTTTTATTTCAGAAATCTATTCACATAATTTTAATCCGACTCTGTGAATGACATAAACGATACTTAGCAGCTATATCAGGAAAAAAGAAATGTCTAGGTAAACTGATGTAGACTAGGTCATAGGTACTGTAATGTAGTAATTAAGTAATTAATACCTTCCATATTGCCGTATGAACTCATACTGGTACGCAGTTCAAAGAATTTATCTTCATCTATGTCCCGGATATCGTACTACATTGGCAGTATAAAACAAAATAATGATAAAGAATGTTTGTAACCGCAAATTTTTAATACACGTTTCAAACCATTGCATTGAAATTAAAAACAAAAAAAGACCAGCACTGACTTGTACGCTGACCCCGTCTGGGCAAAGCTAAAATAACGTTTACCATTACAAAAGAATCGGGGACTGGGGAGTAGAATGTCCGTCTCACCGTACCCTTCCTGCCCCTGCCTTTTGTTTTTGCTCCTTATTCTACTACTTTGTTAACCTTCAAATGCTTTACTAATGCAATCTTTCCCTTCCTCCAAATTACATCCAGTTAAATTTCATGAATTTAAGTATAGGTAGTCAGCAGAATAGTGCCAAAACATTGTTCGGAGATTCCGAGATACACTTTCTATTCGCTATTTATGGATTGCTATATCCACTACGCACATAAACATAAACTTTTGTTAAACAAATTCTGTTTCGCATACTGAGTCCGTTGGGCTATCCTCGTTGGAGGACAGTGATGACTTTGTTTTGTTAATAAAGTTCGTCTTTCTCTCAAGTGAAAATAACTACTTACAGAAATGTAAAAACAAAATTAAGAAGTTGTTCCTTCGCTCTACCTTAATGTCCATTAACTGCTTGAGCAGTTCGGCTCTGCAGTACGTCGTATCCACATACTGATCTGACTGTAAGTAATCAATTTTTCTGCCCAGGACCAAACTATCGTAAGTTAACTTCCACTCCGTGCGCGAATGGTTGATCCAAAAAATTCGCCGCTGTTCGATCTCCAATTGGCGCTGCAATATAAAATTTTATAGTAGTTACTATTACGAGTCTCATCCAGTGCTGACCAAACTTTTGGCAAGCATAGAGTCACTGCCCAAAATGGCAATCTACACATTATATCTTACACGAAGCTCAGGTGATATATCCGGTTCATCATCGCTGCTTTCTGACATGGCATAAGACGATCCTGATTGACGCGATTTCTTCACTTGTCTGTTTGACTTACTCCTGTCACTGCCACTTCTTTTGGATCCAACTATTAAAGCATAAATGTCGTGCATTCATTTTACTCTCATTACCCATAAGTTCGACAAATACAGCTCAAAGGATCAAGGATGATTCCATGCAATAGGCATTACCAATGACGCACAAATAACGAGCAGGGTTGCAAATACATGTTAGAATTTATTACCAATTGAGTCTTTGAAGAGCTAACTTATAACACTTAAAGCTTACCCGATGATCGCCCATCTCCACTTCCACTGACGGAGCTGCCAGTTCCAATGGACGGAGGTGGTGGCGGAATTAATTTCCGGTTTCCGGAACCGGATGCAACAGAAGATGAGCACATACTAGGAGGAGGTATCCCATGCTGTATCTTCCTCTTTGCTGCTAACAATGAGCGACCAGGGTCTGTCCCAATCTGGTCCAGATCAGAGCCTGAATTAGTTGACATCGCGGATGATGAGCTTGCCATTATTGCTGTTCACTAGAATTTACGAAGTCAACAGTAGACTAATTATCACAACTATTACGTAACGAAACTTTAGCATACATATTTAAAAAATAGATGGCGAAAAACAAAAAAACAATCAACGCAATGACACACGATGAAATGCGCTTTGAATAAAGGTCAAAGGTGAACGCAACGTAAATCAAGTTTTCTAAATCTTACTTTTCGACAAAGCTATAGATAAAGAATTTCAGTAATCGACACCGACTTTTCCGATAGAAAGGGATTTTCAGTTTATATTTTTTTAATGATAGTCTACCATTAGTGAAGTCCATTGGGCATAATAAAA